>CALNHX010009260.1:0-51736 GCA_940337035.1 Agriotes lineatus | reverse complement strand
CCGCATAATACAAATTTCACGCGAGTCTAATTACAAATTTATTTATTTCAAATCGGCATTAAAGTACCTCGAAATCGTCATTAAAATACGAGAAATCGGCAGTAAAGTAATCCATTGTTTTACGACTTTTTTGTAGGTGGCGAGGCGACAGATAAACGCCAACCGACGTTAACATAACCTACAAATGTTGGTTAAAATGTTGTTTGATTCACACAGATGCGTGCATCAAAACCTTTTTGATTATAATTAATCACGTAATTCAAGTCATAACTGTTTTATCTCATTCAAAGGTCGTGGTAAAGTCAAGTTTGCATCTTGCCGTATTTGTTTGCCTCTGTTAATGTTGGAAAGGAATTTGTAAGCTTCCCTTAATGGCTTTTAAGCGGATGGATACATTTTCTAATAGAACTTAAGCCGACTTAGCATATTTGGGAATCATGGGTTTATGGATTTCTTTCAATTGCCTCATTGAGAGAGCTTAGCATTAAGATTTTTAGAATAAGTATTTATTCCTACGTGCGACGCTCCGATTGGCTACGCAGGATCGCCTCAGCCAATAGTGTTTGAGCTTGCCCCTCCTTGAATTGGCGAGTTCGCCTCGTTGTAAATTCAGAGTTAGTTAGATTCAGAGCCTCGAGTAAGCAAGTTCAGCTATGCTTTGTGCTGGGTTGCGGTCGTTCTAACTCCCTGGGAAAGACGTTTCCAGGTTGTTTTGTGTTACGGTTACGCGCAATTCGCTATTTTCGCGTGGCCAATCCAAGCGTGTCACAACAGTTGAAGCTTTTGTAAAATACCATCGGTCCATCAGTGACGTTTGTAATCGTTGTTACTCAATATACTCGTGTTTGTTAAGTCTTGTTTCACTCCAACAACTAACTGAACCCAAGTCAGGGTTATTAAGTGGCAGTTCCCGGCAATCCCATTGAACCGGAATTCGCAGTGGATTAATTGGGGGCCCCATTCGTGGAAGCCTCTTATCAAGTTAATCATACAAAAAACATTGGTCCTTCGAGCCGGACGTGGAAAAAGCTAAAAAACGCGAGTGTACAAGTTTCCAGTAGCTGGTGGATGCAATTGCTCCAACATCGTTTCGTCGGAGAGCGTCAAGAAGCTTCGCCAACACCAGGAAATTCAACCATCGAGAGCCTACACCGAGTCCAGGTCCCACGTCAAGCGGCAGCGATCGGCGGTGGGTTGGTTTTCTGTTCGTCAAGAAGTTACTACGTTCTCAAATCAAAAGTAAGTCCTTTTCCATTACACCTTCGTTTAGTGTTGTTTTTTACTTGTGTCAGTCATGGTGGAAACTCGTTCGACATCAGCGGTCATGTCGGAAACTCACGCTTTAACCACTCGTTGCAAATTCATAAAAGCCCAAGTAGATCGTTTTGAAACTCTATTTCATAGAATTTCTTCGTCCAGCCCCGTGAAGGCTCACGAGGTCGGCAACTTGTCAAAAGAGTTTAGTTGTTTCCAAAATTTGTTGGATGAGTATAAGAAGTCAATGGAGGGCCTAATGGAGGCCGACGCTGAACACTTTGACGAACTTTTCAATGAATTCGACTCTTTTATGACTCATTTTAACGAGATTAGTAGCACAGTCGAGGAATTCTTATCAAAAAATAAGATCAGTCCGGGTACAAAACCGAATCTAGGTCAAAATTCTATGCAAAGTGGCCCTTCAGGAGAGCTCGCTGGATTAAGATTACCACCCTTAGATTTGCCTTCATTTTCGGGAAAATTCGAGAATTGGGTTCAATTTCATGACTCCTTTACGTCGCTTATTCATAACAACGCTAATTTGACCAACGTTCAGAAATTTTACTATTTGATTTCTTCCCTTAAGGGAGAAGCTGCTAGTTCAATCTCGTCGTTAAAAGTTACCAACGATAACTATACCATTGCTTGGGATATCCTAGTCAAGCGATTTGAAAATAAGAAATTGATAGTAAAATCAAACATAAATGCGTTATTCAGTTTAGAGAGCGTAAAAAAGGATTCACATTCGTCTGTTCAAAGGCTGCTCGATAGTGTAGTTAGAATTTTGGAAATTTTAAAGGCGTACGGGGAACCCACAGTCGACACCATACTAATACATATCATAGTTTCGAAGCTCAGCTCAGCAATGCAGACTGACTGGGAATTATGCAAACATGCCGGACAATTTCCTACTTTGCGAGAGTTGTTAGATTTTTTAGAAAGCAAAAGTCACTTATTAGGTTCGCTGGAAGCTGCGAAAATAGGTTCGAGTTTGGGAAATCAGGGATCCGAGCAAAAAAGTCATGCACGCGCTCATGTAGCCAGAGAGCAAGGTAATCACTCTTGTGATTTTTGCAAAAATAGTAATCATTCGATTAGCGCTTGCGAATCTTTTTCAAAATTGTCGGTTAACGCTCGTATCGAAGAGGCGCGTCGTTTGAAACTATGCAACAATTGTCTCAAGCCCGGACATTTCGTGGTAAAATGCACATCGTCGAGATGTCGCGTATGCAGAAAAAAGCACCATACTTTACTGTGTTTGCGTCCAAAGCGCGACGCGCACGAAAATACGCCGCGTCCTGGACCGCCAGAAACCAACAGCGACACGCGGGAGGTCGGGGCCGTCGCCCCGAGCGAGACACCCGTCGCATCCGTTTCAGCAGCTTGTAGCCGTCCTGCAATCGCGGCGCCAGCGCAAGTTTTATTGTCCACGGTTAGCGTATTCGTAGAAGGATCCTCCGGGTCATTTTCCCGGGCAAAAGCTCTTTTGGACCCCGGATCCCAACTTAACTTAGTTAGCGCCGACTTGTGTCAAAATTTGAAGATTGCGAAACGAGGTAATATCACCTCACTGTCGGGTGTTGGTGCCAGGGCTCTGAACGCTGAATTCAGAGCAAACGTTCGAATCCGCTCCCGCAACGGGAAATACGAGGACATTTTGAGCTGAGCTGTGTTGTGTTAGACAAAATTACGGACCCTCTGCCGGTCCTTGCTTTCTCGTTGAGGGATTTGAAGATCCCACCAAACATTGTGCTAGCCGATTCAGATTGTAATACACCGGGAAAGATTGATCTTTTATTAGGCGCGAATGTCTTTTGGCAAGTGCTCTGTCAGGGACAGGTGAAATTGGGCCCAGAGAAGCCATTCTTAACAAAAACTCTTTTTGGTTGGGTTTTAGGCGGAAACATGAATGTCGAAAATCGAGCGCTCATTCGTTCAAATAGAGTTCATTTAAGTGTAACCGGCATCGAGCACGGCATTCAGAGATTTTGGGAAATCGAGGGGGCGTACGGTTCATCAGGCCGACTCTCTGCTGATGACAAATTTTGCGAAGACCATTTTCAATCGACTACGAAACGGGCGTCGTCGGAGCCGCGTAGGTTCATCGTGAGCATACCTTTCAGGAAAGATGCTCCATCGCTGGGAGACTCGCGCGGTATAGCGTTAAAGCGTTTCTATTCATTAGAAAACAAATTGTCAAAAAATCCCGAGTTGAAAACCGCGTATTCCGCATTTCTCAAAGAATACGAATCGCTTGGTCACTTGAGCAAGGTGGACGACGAAGCGAGCCTTCCTCTTCCTCGGTTTTATTTACCACATTTGCCAGTCGTAAAGGAGGACAGTTCAACGACCAAACATCGCGTTGTTTTTGACGGCAGTTGTGCGTCCTCCTCCGGAGTATCGCTTAACGACCTTCAACATAAGGGCCCAGTGGTCCAGCAGTCGCTGTTTGCAATTCTTTGTCGCTTTAGGCAATTCAAGTACGTGTTGAAAGCAGATTGCGCCAAAATGTACAGGCAAATTCTCGTGGACCCCTCGCAGACGCAATACCAATTAATTTTATGGCGTGACGACAAAACCTCAGCGGTAAAATGCTTTAAATTATTAACGGTCACCTACGGTACTAAATCAGCCTCGTACCTAGCAACTAGGTGCTTGATACAAATCGCCCAGGAAATCGAAGCATCGCTTCCAGAGGCCTCATTAAGAATTAGCCGGGATTTTTATGTAGATGACCTACTGACTGGTTTTGAAAATAGGGCGGAAGCCATAAAAACGCAATTCGAAATTAGTAGCGCTTTGTCGGGGTACGGGTTTGAATTGCGAAAGTGGGCATCCAACGACAGTGAAGTAGCTAGCGCCATTGGTGTGGATCGCGGCAGCGTGGAGCCCATTTCTTTGACGGAAGACGCCACGGAGAAAACTCTCGGCATTTTTTGGGATACTCGGCGGGACGTGCTAAGTTACAGAGTGAACCCTAGCTGTTGCAAATCAGTTACCAAGCGGGCTATACTCTCTAGTATGGCTCAAGTATTCGATCCCTTGGGACTACTTGGTCCAAGCGTTCTAACTTTGAAACTTCTCGTGCAACGGCTTTGGCAGTTGAAGTTGTCATGGGACGAAACGGTGCCCATGGAGATGCGCTCCAGATACGACGAACTCCATTCTTCATTACGCTCTTTGGGCTCGTTGGCAATTCCGAGACGGGTAATTTGCGATGACATAAATTCGATAGATCTCCACGGATTTGCGGACGCGAGTTCTGTAGCCTATGGGTGCGCCGTGTATATACGTTGCGTTGACGCGCGCGGTAATGTCACCACCAATTTGCTTTGTGCTAAGTCAAGGGTCGCTCCATTAAAAACAATATCCTTGCCTCGTTTGGAGCTTTGCGCAGCCTTACTGTTGGCTCGTTTGATTAAAACTATACTCGATTCCTCCGCATTTAAATTTGACCGCGTGTACTATTGGTCGAACTCCACCATAACTCTGCACTGGATAAATAAGGATGCGAGTAATTGGAAGACGTTCGTCGCGAACCGGGTGTCCGAGATTCACGAACTAAGCAATAGGGAACAATGGTTTCACGTGCGTACAAATTGCAACCCGTCCGATATAATTAGCAGGGGAATGTTACCCCAGGAGTTACTCAACTCACGCTTGTGGTGGCACGGGCCAGAATTTTTGTCACAGGCGGACTTAAAACCCCAGCCCGTTAAAATTGATTCGGGTGAGCTAGCAGCCCAAGAGTCGCGCCCAGTAGTGGCCACTCTTCACCATCGCGTCCCAGAATTTGAACTTTTCAGGCGCTATTCCAGTTTTACAAAATTACAGCGCGTAGTCGCGTACTGCCTGCGTCTCGCGAGAAACAGAAACACCGAAACGCGCTGGTCGGGACCTCCAGCCATTGACGAATTGGAGGACGCGACTCGCCGCCTGATCAAAATTGCCCAGGCGGAAGTCTTTTCCGGAGAAATAGCAGTTTTGTCTAAAAAAGCGCCATTGCCGAAAAATAGTGCGCTGCTTTCTCTAAACCCATTTCTGGACGATCAGGGCCTACTGCGCGTGGGCGGCCGTCTAGAAAACTCCAATCTAAGCTTTGATCAAAAACATCCCCTTTTGTTACCAGCTAGTCACCCTTTGTCGTTGCTAATCGTGAAGCAAGAGCATTTGCGGCTCTTGCATTGTGGACACTCGGTGTTACTGGCCTCATTGCGGGATAAGTTTTGGATCGTGAGAGCCAAAGACCTAATACGTAAAGTAATACACAATTGCGTGATATGCTTCCGGGCCAAGCCTAAGATGAATGAACACTTGATGGGATCACTACCCGAAGCTCGTGTCACACCCTCTCCCCCTTTCAGCAATTGCGGGATAGATTACGCGGGTCCCGTGTTTATAAAAAACAAATCCGGGCGAGGCGCGAAAGAAGTAAAGGCTTACGTAGCCCTATTTGTGTGTTTGGCCACGAAGGCTATTCATCTTGAACTCGTGGAAGACCTCACGACGGAGGCTTTCATCGCATCGTTGAGGAGATTCATCTCCAGACGCGGTTTACCCTCCAACATATTTTCTGACAATGCTACCTGTTTCACCGGTGCCAGAAATCAGCTATCGGAATTAAAAAATATCCTGTCAGGCTCTAGTGAGCAATGCATAAGGGAAGAATTGTCGAAACATAACATTAAGTGGAATTTTATTCCGGCACGCTCTCCGCACTTTGGCGGCATTTGGGAAGCGGGGGTAAAGTCATTGAAATATTATTTAAGGCGAATATCTTGCAATGCAAAGTTAACTTTCGTTGAGTATTACACCATGCTGACTCAAGTGGAGGCGATACTAAATTCCCGCCCACTCTGTGTTCTCCCTACCGACGCCTCATTCCCCGAAGTCCTTACTCCTGCCCACTTCTTGATCGGTCGGAAGCTGACTTCGTTTCCGGAAGCCCAACTCCAGGGCATACCGGAAAATCGTCTCAGCCGCTATGGGCTGGTCCAGCGGCTGTCCCAGCAGTTTTGGGATCGTTGGTCCCGGGACTACCTCCACCTCCTGCAGCGCCGGCCTAAGTGG
The DNA here is from genome assembly GCA_940337035.1 of Agriotes lineatus. Lineage (NCBI taxonomy): Eukaryota > Metazoa > Arthropoda > Insecta > Coleoptera > Elateridae > Agriotes > Agriotes lineatus. The sequence continues at coordinate 45,409 of CALNHX010009260.1, read as the reverse complement.
AAGTCCTCCAGCACGTCTCTAGCCCCCCAGGTGGGCGACGTTGTACTAGTCCACGACGAGGCATCTCCAAGCTACCGTTGGCCACTGGCAATCATCTCGGCCACATATCCAGGAGCGGATGGTGTTGTGCGTGTGGTGCAGGTGCGCGATTCCCGAGGGAATCTCCTGAAACGCTCGGTGCGTAAAGTGTACATCCTACCCAAAGACGATCATTGCGATCAAGGGCAATAAACATTGACTTTGCTCTTAGTTGGTAGTTTTCGCTAATTGAACATTTTGCTAGGTTTAGTTGTTTATTTGCTTGTATTCATGCTAGTTGTAAGTTATCTGTAAGGCTCTTGGATTATCATCTGTCATTAGTTCTTGTTATGCATTTGATTATTTGGTAGTGTCAGATTTCAGTTTAATTTTGGGATTTAAGCACGTCGTGCCATAGTCGGCACTTCGGGGGCGGCATGTTTGATTCACACAGATGCGTGCATTAAAACCTTTTTATAATTAATCATGGAATTCAATTCATAACTGTTCTATCTCATTCAAAGGTCGTGGTAAAGCCAAATTTGCATCTTGCCGTATTTGTTTGCCTCTGTTAATGTTGGAAAGGAATTTGTAAGCTTCCCTTAATGGCTTTTAAGCGGATGGATACATTTTCTACTAGAACTTAAGCCGACTTAGCATATTTGGGAATCATGGGTTTATGGATTTCGTTCAATTGCCTCATTGAGAGAGCTTAGCATTAAGGTTTCTTAGAATAAGCATTTTTCCTAAATAACGTGCGACGCTCCGATTGGCTACGCAGGATCGCCTCAGCCAATAGTGTTTGAGCTTGCCCCTCCTTGAATTGGCGAGTTCGGCTCGTTGTAAATTCAGAGTTAGTTAGATTCAGAGTCTCGAGGAAGCAAGTTCAGCTATGCTTTGTGCTAGTTTGCGTTTCGGTCTAACTCCCTGGTAAAGTCGTTTCCAGGTTGTTTTGTGTTACGGTTACCCGCAATTCGCTATTTTCGCGTGGCCAATCCAAGCGTGTCACAACAGTTGAAGCTTTTGTAAAAAACCATCGGTCCATCAGTGACGTTTGTAATCGTTGTTACTCAATATACTCGTGTTTGTTAAGTCTTGTTTCACTCCAACAACTAACTGAACCCAAGTTAGGGTTATTAAGTGGCAGTTCCCGGCAATCCCATTGAACCGGAACTCGCAGTGGATTAATTGGGGGCCCCATTCGTGGAAGCCTCTTATCAAGTTAATCGTACAAAAAACAAGTGGATTTGTGACAGAGGACTTGAAAGTGAAGAAATAGACCACAATTATACTGGAAACAGCAGAGGTAGCTATGTGGCATTGCTAAAGGTATCAACCCAAAGCAGACAATATGATGGACCCAAATGTATACGCACAGGTGGCAATTAGAAAGGAATTATAGAAGAAGTAATCAGGCAATTAGAGTGTTGCACGACTAGATCAGATACAGAGAACAAAGGTCAATGGTGAGTGTGATGATGAAAAATGGCGAAACAAGCAAAGTGGAAAGAATTTGACAGATTGATGGAAGATAGCAGAACAAATAGTCAAAAACTGTTCTTCTACAAAGTGATAAAGGAGTTGAACAGAGAAAAATTAGACGCAATGGAGAGACTACTTCAAAGACCCGTTATAAGGCAAATTAGCAAATTGCAAAGAAAATTACAAGAAGGGAATTATGCAAAAACTGAAGATGGGCAACAGAATCTACAGAAACTGCTAGTGTGACATTTGCATTTGTGCAAATTATATTTAAACATTAAACAATAATGTGTGAAATTAACAAGTCGCCACATCTTAGTCACAATAGACATTTGTCCTTCGCCGCGCGTGGACTACGTTATATAAGAAGCACCTACAACACATCCCCACTTTATTTCCCCCAGAAAAGGATCGAAGTAAAAAGAGGCTCGAAAGGGTATAAAAGAATAATAACCGACTCGTCTACGACACTTTTGAGTCCAGCTTCACCCGGCAAAGCAGACCAACCTAAAGAACCTCCAAGTTCGGACCTAGACCCCTATGTTCTTATGCGTGCTTCGTAATCAGGTGATAGGCATTTTCCGAAACTCGTTTAGACGCTATGCACGTTTGATTCTTAAGTGACGAGCGATTTTCACAACCACATCCTAATCCCCATTTAACCACGTTGATACGAGCACTTATACTTCAGCGAGAAGCGACTTGTGAATCCTGTAGGCTACCGAAGCCTTCTACAAAGGAACGCAAACCACGCCAGGTTTTATTCTCCTTAGCATAGAATTTCGGCTTAGACCGCGTAGTATTTGTATATGAACACCCAGCATTTTCTGGCTTAATGTGCCTTGCACCTTGTGAAGTCGAGCAAAAACCCGCGCGATGGCCATGCTCTTTGGTGGCTCGTGTTGTTTGAGTATCTTGAGAACGAGGATACTTAGGCAGATTTGGCCGTTTTGCTGTTTGTGCATCCATATTCACACAGTGATGAATATGGATGCACAAACAGCAAAACGGCCAAATCTGCCTAAGTATCCTCGTTCTCAAGATACTCAAACAACACGAGCCACCAAAGAGCATGGCCATCGCGCGGGTTTTTGCTCGACTTCACAAGGTGCAAGGCACATTAAGCCAGAAAATGCTGGGTGTTCATATACAAATACTACGCGGTCTAAGCCGAAATTCTATGCTAAGGAGAATAATTCGAGTAACCGCGAAAGCCTCAAACAATACATAACACGCCAGGTTTTGTTACAGCTAGTTACTGCGTACCCAGCGAATTTTCGACACTGAGGTTTCTAAGAGAGGAACTCGGGAACATAATGTATAGCACAACTCACATGGTAAAGAATCTCAGCCAGACAGTAGTAGAATACCACAAACACAAATATTCTAATAACACCAAACCATCAAAATTCTCGTCTTTTAAACACTTCGAGCAAATTGTATGCCACAGAGAAACAGCACACATAGGGAGTTTGATGATACCAACCGTCCAGGCGCTATTGTTCCCGGTGAAGAAGAGTTATTCGAACACAATATTTATTTATACATTTTTGGTTGTAAATACTTTATACACAATCAGGGCAACTGCAACTGGAAGAAATAGATTTAAAAAACTCGTATGTTGCACAGGGGTAGGTATATGCTTCCTCAGTAAATTGGAGAAAATATATGAAAGAAATCTGGAAGCAATAATCAGAAAAGAATTGGAGCCACAAATAGAGGAATAACAGCACAGGTTCAGACCTGGAAGAGACGCTACAATGATCTAATATTCACACTGACACAAACCAGGGAAAAGACAACCACGGGCTGTATTTGATCTGTATTAATCTACAGGGTAATTTATAAACACGTCATGAAATTTAAGGATACAGAACATCAAAATTAATAATAATCCCACAAAAATTAAAACATTTACTTGATTAAACTGATTGAATTTATATCAAAATAATTTCACATGGCTGGTTGTGGTAAGACCAAATTTGGATAAAATGCAGAAGCAAAAAACAGTTGTTGGGTATTTCAATCACATTTGATGCATTATGTATTAGTCATTAGCTGTTAATGTACTCTTCTTCGGTTTACCTAGTACAGGTTTTGATATTAACTGGTGGTTTTCAAAGGTTTGGACCAGACCCTAATGTGACTTTTTTCCGTAAGCGATAATTTTTGGTGAAATGTACTTCTACTGGGGTCTGTATACACCCATTTAATTTAATGACCATGCTTATGAGTCACCCTGTAGAAAAAGCATTAAATAAAACACTGCAAATCAAGATGTTCTGTTTATTTGCAGTTTACTTCTTGCATAGATAAAAGCATCACATACCCCTCCTCCAGCATGGACGACTGGTCCAGCATTATAACAAACTTGAAGTTCAACCTGAAGTCGTTGCTGACGGGTTCGTCCAGAAGCTAGGCCAGAAGCCCATGCAGCGATGTCTGGATCTGATACAGATGTATCCCCGCATGGTGTCACGGTGCGTTTTCAGGGCCGAGGAGTTGTTTTCCATGGCCGTTCTTGCAGCTACTAGCTCTTCGTCGAAGAAGACAAATACATATTTATCCACGTCGAAGTAGTTGTATCTTGTGGTGAGTCGATTGATGTTGTCTTCAAAAAATTCAGAATCAATATATTTCAGATATATCTGCAGCAGTGCTTCCTTTGCTTTATCTGACTGAGCAAACCTCGGCGGTATCTTGCCTTCCCCACTGGGCATCTAAAAGATACCAACTTCTCATTGGCCATGACATTTTTAAGCAGCGTCTTATCAATGTAGAAGTGCTCCACATTCAGAATCTCGTTTTGGACCAATTCGGCGATATCGCTTTCAGAATGGTCTCTCCAGTCCTTGGTAAAAACGAAAGGAAACGAGTTTTTCAGCTCATCAAAGTTGCAAACCAGGGCCTGCACCTGCTGCAGGGAATTCGTGAAGTTGCGGGTGTTGTCGTTGGTTACTTCGTTGATGTCAAACACCGAAACGAATTTTACAGTTCTGGCGACCTTGATTTGGCTGATGCAGAGGGCGTTGATGATGTCCTGCACGATTCCTCTGTTGTCTTTGAAGCCGGGTGGATTGACAGCCACGACATTGGCGTTTCCGCGTATGGGGTAGACATTTGGTAGAGTGGTACAGGACAGACTGCCTTGGCCTATGATTGGTCCCCGATCTACCTCCATTCCTCGAATTTTAAACTCCTTCTTTTCTGACTTCCAGGCCTCCAATTCTGCGCCGATTATGTAGTTCACACGGATGCTTTTTCCACTTCCGGCGTTTCCAAGAAATGCGATGACATCCTTGTTCTTAATTTGTTCCTTGAAGGTGGATAGCAAATACTCTTGGTCCCTTAAGCACTTTATTATATCCTGCTTGAGCTGTCTGTTTTCAGCGTCTGAAGCCATGTTTTTTTAAATCTGCAATAAAACGAGAAAATAGAATTACAAACGTCTAAGTAAAACTTCAAGTATTTGTACGGCATACTCTTAGCGATAGTGGCATGAAAATTAACATCAGCAGGGCAAAAATAATGGTTTTACAAGATAAATAGAATAAGTAGCAATATAGCGTGAGGGTCACGTATTTACAAACATTTTATTTAGGCTGTTTTTAATTTCAGGAAAAACAATAAAAACTCGTATTTTAGAAGCAGATGTATTTGTATGGATTGTAGTAGTAAACAATTATAGATCTTAAGCAAAAGCTTTCGTTTGAATAGGTTGTAAGCCGATACCTTACCCCTGTTAGGAATGCGACGGGATGTAATAAAATATTCTGGCGCATAGCATAATGAGAGGCGAAAACTATGTAAAATTTATGACAAGGGCTTAGACAGATTTGGGAAACAAATAGCACAAACCGCCAACTAATTTAGCTTAGAATTTATTAGGTTGTGATTTCAACCAAAGGAGCACGTGTTGAGGGCAGTTTCGAATATGAAGTGGGAAATCCCAATTTAAAACATGATTGAAAAAGGATAAACAGTCGGGGGTTTTGAAAGGGTAACTACCAATTAACTAAGCACCGCTCTGCCAATAAAATTTATATCTTTTTATCATTGGCTGGACACTCCGCGACCTGGAATGGAGGGATTCGTAAGTTGTATAAAACGCATCTGAATTGGACTGCAAGGGGAAGAAAGCAAACTCTGGTGCATGTGGTAGTTCTACGTGTAATACGGAAAACTACCGCAACAGCTTATAATTTATTTAACTCTTTCTTCACTAGGTACAGCGCAATCCGAAATCGCAGGCAAAGCCTGTTAGTACGAAGGTGTGAGTACCAATTCTTTGCCTCTCTTACTTCCCTAGGTACACCGCAGTCCGACAGTGCAGGGAAAACCTGTTATTACTTAACTTTATTATCTTGTATAATAAATTACTATTTTTGAATTCAGGGGACTCTAAAACGTGAAGACCTGTTGAAAACTTAATTTAAAAATTTTGGGGTAAATCCAATACTTCCTTTATCGTAAAAGGAAGTAAAAAAAGATGAAAAAACAGAAATGGTAGGTATGACGAGTGTGACGAGGCAGCAAAAAGAAAGAACAGCACAACATTCCAGTGCTTAAATACAAAAAAATAAGATAAAAGTATAAAATAGCAAAAAACAATGGCAATAATATTTACAAACAGAAGAAGGAAGAACAGACAAAGAAAAAGATACCACAAAGTGAAAATGACAATAGGAGAAAGTACAAGACAAAGTGAATGGCTATAGAAATAATAACAAAGGAAATGTAGCATATGAAGATATCAAAAATATATGGCGGTACTAAATGAACCCCAAGCAACTAACGTCCATAACAGAAAAATTATGTTGGAAGGAGTAAAAGAAGTGAAAGTCCCACAAAAACAAATTAATCTGATCTGCACAGAAATGCTTGTTCAAATAAGGGCTTTTTTTTTATTCTAGTTCTACAGAATATTATAAAAAGCTACTCACAATGGGCTCTTTTTCAAGAAGAACCAAAAGGATGACGACTGTGGGTATAACAATTGCCACAGTAGAGCCGCTGGGATTCCTACTGTGTGCAACGTGGACATTGCAGAATTGCAGCTGGAAATCTGGAGGGCATTCGCACACCAAGTCGGCAGTGTCACTCTCCCTGTACATCCTCCGTTTTGGCAGACACAAACTCGCAGTGCTGGCCTTGACCGTTCTGACGCTGCGTCGCATTTCTTGTTGGCACATTGGTATTCGGTGTAAAGGTCTCACGGTTTAACCTTGGACGAGCAGAGCGTCATGTTGTTTTCGTCAGATCCGTCTCCGCAATTGTCAATGCCGTCGCACAGCTGGTACCGTGCAACACACCTGTGGTTGCACACTGGAATCTGCGCAAAGTATCACAGTTGAAATTGGTGCAAATCGCTGCACCTTCGTCCGACCCATTCCCACACACAATAATCGGTACTGATGCTTCTTTGGGCTGAAAAAATTTATTTATAAATCATCTCTGCCTGATTTGCTAACAATGTATATTGTATATAATATTATTAAGATTCTTAAGTATTAGTAGATTTGTATAAAAACTACCTATTGTTGGTGGATCCGCACGTGGCTGTACTGGCCGATTTTCGCCGTTGACGTGTAGTTACATTCGGAGCATTTGTATTGTTTCGGTTCTGGAAAGTGACGAGTGACAGCAATAAAATCTCAGCCAAAAATAAATCGCAGAACAACGATAAAGACGGCAATAATAAACATAAAGGGATTCAAGAATAGCAAACAAAGGACGAAGAATTCAAAGAAAGCAGAAAATAAGATAGGAATAGGAAATTGTGAAAAGAATGGAGATAACAGTAACAGACAGAGAGATAGATTTTATTAACAGAATAGGAGAGCGTAGGGGAAACGAAAACAGACCAGTAAAGATTGGAATAACAACAACACTGAAAAAGTGGGAAATCCTACGTAACTCAAACAGATTGAAAGGTACAGATTTAGGAGTGAGGGAAGATCTGGACAAGAACACAAGAGAACTGCCAAAAAAATTACTCCCTCACATGATGCAAGCCAGCAAAAGGGGACTAAAAGCCTCAATCATAAGAGACAAACTACTAATAAACCGAGAAGAGTGGAAGACTGAAGATATTGAAGGATAATGCGGAGAAGTTAATGGAACAGATTCACCCCAAAAAAGCAATACCAAAGAAGAAAAATTGGAAACAAACTATGTTAACTCCTCACAGAAATGAAAGACCAAGAACAGAAGAAGATAAACTACACATAACACACCGCGACATCACGAAGACTACTTGGCAACAGCACACTCCAAAAAACTAACAAGAAACAAAAATCAGACGGATCTACCAATGACGAAGATCTATGAAAAGGGGCAAGAGATAACTAAACGTACACAGAAGCAGGGAGATTGGGAACCACATAGGCAAATATAGGAAAACAACAAGAAAATAGGAATAGGAATATGGAACATAAATACCCTGGCCGGCAAAGACATGGAATTAGTGGCGAAAATGGAACCCTATAAAATCCATATTTTAGGCATAAGCAAAACGAAGAAAAAGGGAAAAGGAATAGTAAGGATTGCAAACAATCACATGTTGTACTACTCAGGAGTTAATAACGAAAGCAGAGCAAACGAAGGAGTGGGAATAGTAATGACAGAAGACTTGCACAGATACGTCCTTAAATATAAAGCGATCAACTCGAGAATCTAGAGATAGTAATAAAACTAGAACAGTTAATGAACATAATACAAATTTACGGACCAGTAGAAGACATACCTGTGGAGGAAGTAGAGGAATTATACAGGACACTCCAAGAAGTATTAGACGAAGCAAAAGAGGAAATAGAACCAGCAATCATTATGGGGGACTGAAATGCAAGAGTGGAGAAGGATACCAACAGAGGACTGGGACGTATGGGAGAACAAGGAGAACAAACATCTAACAGGAACGGGTCAAAAATGATAGAACTCTACCAAAGCAACGACCTAATAACAAGAAGAACAGGACGTATATACCTTCGTAGCAGAAGAACGAAAAGCAAAAAGTCTAATAGATTACAGCGCACACACTCAAAGCCTCAGCGAGGTAGTGCAAATTATAGCAACAAGGAAAGAGGCAGAATTAAGCACGAATCACAGACTGGTAAGGGCACAACTCTCAACCAGAATAAACAAAACGGTTGAAATAACCTATAGCAAAATAGCAACGCACAAACTTCAAATGCCACAGATTCAGAGGAAGCATCAAGAAATGGCAGAGAGACTATTCAGCAGACAAAAAGAAGAGGGAGAAGAAGAGGACTTGAGTTAAAATGGGAAACATTCACGGAAACAATTTTAAAGGCAGCCGAAGAAGTATGTGGGAGAAGGAAACTTAACAAAAAGTTAAAGAGAACAAGATGGTGGTAATAGTCTTTTTTGTGTGCACAATGTTTTATCATAGTTATAGTTTACATCAAGGAAACATATTTTCAGTCTTAAAATACTGTTCAGAAAAATGATGGCTTTTGACTTTCATTAGCACAAAATATTGTTTCTCATTAATTAATTTCATCATAAAATAAATTCTCTGCTTACCTGAAACTCTAGTATAACGTTGGAAATTAGTTATTTTGCTAGTTGAAGCTTTAGATTTTCTTTCAACTGCTGTTGAAGCACGTTTAGACTCTTTATTGGAGTGGCTCTTACCTTTTGAACTTTTATTAGATGTTGTTTCTCTCTGTCTGGATTCATCATCATCAGATTCATCTAATTCACTGGTGTTATTCTTCGGATCTACAGTTTCTCTTAAAGTAGGTTTCTTCTCTGCAGCTGCAGACTTTGATGATTTTTCTTCATTTTTAGATCTTTGGGTGGATGTAATTGCTGTTTCGCTCAGGTTTTTAACTGTCATGTTTCTTGTCAATATTTTATTTGGAGTTACACTATGCACAGAATTTGAATTTTTAAGTTATTTCTGGTTGCCATTTCAATTCGTCTTTTGCTGTTCTTTCCTCTTTTGCAGGTGGGCCATCATTTGCTTTGGTCGAATTGCTCAGATTTTGACTCTGAGGTTCAGGTGGCTGCAGCGAAGTACTAGAGGATATAACAGGTGACATGTTTTCATAATTTACATTTTCAAGTTGTTGTTGATTACGATTGGAATTATTCTTAGTTTTTTCTCTGCTTTTGTAGCAGGGTCATTATTTGCCTTTTGACTTTCAGGAGTCTGGTTAACAGTTAACATTTTCAGCAAAGACATGAAGTCGAAAATCCTTGATTTCCTTAACTTATGCGCTTAAAAAAAACCATTATTATCCATTATACTCACAAATCCACCATGTAAGACTCCAGTATCTGAAGATTCATCATTACAGTTTTCTCCAATCGAATAGGGTGCCAACAGTGTCTTTGCTGCAAATGTTCAAACTGTTAATCAGACTCCGAAAATCTTAGATGACTTACACCCTAAATTAAGTCTCACTTCAAATGCTGAAAATGCTGCATTGACGAATCACATAGCTCAACAATCTGAATTTTTCTCTGAAGACAGTAGGAAAGTAATGAAAAATAGAACACAAACTACGGACTCTATGAATAAGGGATTACCATTAATGAAAAGAGGAAACGAAAATCAAAAGGCAAATAATGACCCTGCTACAGAAGCAAATTTTAATCGTAATCAAGAACAACTTCAAAATGTAAATTATGAAAACGGTGACATGCTATATCCTCAAGTACTTTGCAGCAGCCACCTGAACATCAAAGTCAGAATCTGAGCAATTCGACCAAAGCAAATGATGGCCCAGCTGCAAAAGAGAAAATAACAGCAAAAGACGAATTCAAATCACAACCAGAATAAACTTAAAAATGCAAATTCTCTGAATAGCATAAATCGAAATAAAATATTGATAAGAAGCATGACAGTTGCCTTTTGACTTTCATTTCCTCTTTCCATTACGGGTATTTTTTCTAAATCGGTAATTTGTGTTCCTTTTTCCAATACTTTCCTACTGTCTCCAGAGAAAAATCCAGATTGTTGAGATATTTTAACTGAGGCTTAATTTAGGGTGTAAGTCATCCAAGATTTTCGTAGTCTGGTTAACAGTTTGAACATTTTCAGCAAAGACACTGTTGGCACCCTCTTCGATTAGAGAAATCTGTAACGATGAAGCTTCAGATACTGGAGTTTTACATGGTGGATTTGTGGGTATACTGGATAATAATGGTTTTTTTAAGCGCATGAAGTCGGAAGTCTTTGATTTCCTCAATTTAGCCGCACCGGGAGAGTAACAGAAAGGTCCCATTGGCGATTTTTTAAACACTGGCATAGGTATCTGAAAAAGAACAAATCTATACTAACAAAAGTTATTATAACAGGATTATTACTCCTCATTTTAGTAGTACATATTGTAATCGTACAAAATTTTAAAATATACATTTCTGCATAAATTACGTGTTTTAGGGCTCGACATTACTAAAAATGATGCATGCAAAAAATGTCTGTATAGAGGGTTGGTAAAATTAGTACAGATCATGGGAATTAATAAGACTGTACCATTCCTAAGGTTATAAACCAGTAAGAATAAGCGATTTTCTTTAGTTGCCATGTATTACAACAGTTATTTCAGTTAACTATGGCGATGTCGATTACACACTTTTGTATAACCGTTTATACCAACTTTTATATATTTGCAGTTATTAAAATAGCCTCGACTAAAAAAATGTGACAGGTATACTTAAACAATATTAAAACTCCATAAATGGATAACGGAACAAATAAACATAAAATTATTAAATTTATGAATTTCATGTTTACTATTTTACTTTATTTATTTTCTTTATGTCGGCAGTACGGCTAAGTGGTGTTGCACATCTCACGGCATTTGTAAAAGTTAAGTGCCAGTCTGCTTGGTCAGTACTTGGTTGGATGACCATCTGGAGAGTGGGCGTAGTGTTCTAGCCTTAGACAGGCTGCACTACCTCAAGTACTTCCGCCGAATTTAAAATAGCACACAACCTCAGCGGCTCGGTGCGCCCGGCACCCCGACACTGTGTAAACGGTAAAAGGTTGCAATTATATATAATACTAGCAACCCAGTGAGACAAATGTCTCATTTAATAAAACAAAAAAGACCGTTTTGCAAATAGAATGCGTATTCACCACACGTACGTATATGACGTCATTGTTGGTAGCAAACTACCAGTCGCATTCGCCTTGATAAAGTTTGCCTAGAATCTAATCTAAAAAGTTAGGATTAGGATAATTAAGATAATAATTAGTGCTAGAGACTGAAATTCGATTCCTGACCTGACATGACCATTCCAAACATATAACTTTCATAACTTTTTTCTCTATCTCTTACGTTTTGGCTGCTGAAACAGCGTCCCGGACAGACAAGTCTATTAGATAAAGGATACTAGAACGCGTTGGCCAGCCTACGTCTGGCCCTGCCAGCGTAAAGAAACGGTTAAAAATAAAAATGCTTGCTTAACCTGGTAGCCAGCCTACGCCCGGCCCAGTATGCGGGCTCTTCATGCTGCGTGTTGCGGCGCGATCGGCATGTGCGCGCGCCACTTGCTTACGGACGGCCGGCATCAGCTCTTATAATATAAGATATTTTCTTTATTAATGTTATAGTCGACCTGTATACAACTTGACAATCGAAAATTCTTGTATAATTAATGATTTTCGATCGTCTAGTTCTATAATATATGATTATTCTCCTCGCATTCATATCAACCAATCAGAGCACACAATTTGAAGAAGGTACTGGGTATTAATATCTGAGAACCCATCAATAATACTACGACTACTTGACTAGTTTTGCCTAGTAACTGCTACCATGTAAACAAAATAATAATTCGAGAAACAAAATATTACTGCATAGTAACTACGTAATATCTACGCATAGTAATTGTTCAACCTTTTAGGGTATTTTCTTTTTGTTCAAAAAATAATCTGACCGAGTACGATAGGAACTTAGAATGTTTTGGGATATGTATGTATGTATAATCTGTAACCTCATTTACCTTGCGCTGTAGAGCCTGGTGCTTTATGCTCTGGCATCTGGAGGTACAATGCTCAACTTGCCCCGGATTCGGGATACAGAGTTGGAGCGCGCCTTTGGTGCTTGCGCAGCAACCATTGTGTGAGGTGTGCGTCTTGGTGATGTGTTGACCTTGTTACTGTATCTCTTAGGTCTGTGGTTCTGAGTAGAGCACAGTTAATTTGGTGCCCAAATGTTTATGGTCCCACCGAGCCCGATTCCAATCGCCAAGGCTACGGAAAAATTCCGACCCCCGCGGGATTCGAACCGAGGACTTGCTTAATGCAAGCCTAGCGCCCAACTGCGCCACGTGACTTCTTTTTCGGTTATTACGATTCAAACTTTCTGCTTAGTGACAAATCGTGTCGGTTTTTAAAAAAATATTCTCCCGCTTTGTGGTCGTATTATTTCAACTACCGAAACTTACACTCTTTGACACTAAGCAACAAGTTTTCGCAATATAACTGTCACATCCAAAGTACTTATCGTAATACTACAGAAAATACATTAAATACCAGATATAATCTAATTTAATTTTTATATTGATTTCAAGGTGATGTCCATCTATAAATTTTTACAGTTCTCCAAAATTGTTGTTAAGCTAATAATAATACAGTGCGGCGAAATCTGTTGCCTTGACAGCAGGCGAGAAATGACTACTTCCCACCCACTGTCATGGTAACCCACTTCTCGACCAGTGTGGGAAGTAAAACTTAACATTGACATTGCGGTTACTACCAAAGTCACATTTGAAAATAACATGACATCCGACTAAATGAAATTGCATTTATTTCATAATTCATACTGTCCGGAAAGAAAGACTTTACGTCATTAATTTGAGTCCGGAAAGTGGAACATTACATCACAAGGCCGGAAAGTGTTGCTAGGCAACTGCTGAATAATATATTGGTGGCACTGCGTGTTTATGTCAAATTCGAGGTTATCAGGTTAGGTTTTTCGACAGTTTTGACACAGACTTACGCAAAACCTAACCTGCTAACCTTGAATTTGACTTAGACTTACAGTGCCACCAACATACTATTCATACGTTTGAATCTCCACAGCCACCCCTTATGGACTTTTTTAATGAGCATATTCTATAAAACAGTATGAAATAAAACGTTGTACGATACACAGCCGTAATCAGCTATTTAAGTAACAAGGAATGTAAGGACCTATTAACATCTGAGGTAGGCAAGTACAAGCCAAGGCTTGCCGAAATTTTCTTAGATGTTTTATTAAATCGTTTGGTTTGTCACCTGTCACCAGGATTAATTTTCGTGAGTCGTGTTACCTGCGAGTGTCACATGTCACATAAACACTTGCAATTATAAACAAAACGTCTAAGACTACATCTTACGTTGTTAATTTTATTATCCTAGGGAGTTAATAATAATATTAAGTGCCGTTGTCAAGGGAAAGCAGCAAACAAACACTAGGTGAGTCTTTTAAAATGTTACAAGGCAATATCTCGAAAACGATTTCAAATATTTTCATTAAATTTTGGTGAGGTAATAGGGAGATGGGGGGACATATTTAAACGTAAGTTTTATAATTACCCCCCTTCTTTTGAGGGATAGGGAGTAACTTTGGAATTTTAAATACGATGATGTACTCTTGTTTATAACATTCGAATCTACGTAAAAATGACGTATGTGTACAAAACATTTTTGGATTTGCTGTTTCGGTTACGGAATTATGATTAACTAAATTTTGATTGAATTTAAAACATTATTAAATTTTACGAATAAATCAAGTTCACTTATTTCAGAATTATTATTCGTTTCCATGGAAATAAGTTATTTTTACTTGTCAGTTGAGAATATTGACGTTTTAACGATTATTATTCTTTTTACTTCCTTTTACGATAAAGGAAGTATTGGATTCACCCCAAAAATTCGAAATTGAGTTTTCAACAGATCTTCACGTTTTAGAGTCCCCTGATCCCAAAAAAACATTTTTTTTTCATTGGTCTGTCTGTGTATCTGTCTGTCTGTGAACAGAATATCTCAAAAATGAAGAGAGATATGGCGTTGAAACTTCATATATAAGTTTTGTGTAGATGAGACAGCAAGCTTTTGATGAAAATCGCATAACCGGCAGTAGGTGTTTACTCTTGTGATTTTTCAGTTTTTTCGATTTTTTCAAAAACGGCTCCAACGATTTTTTTCAAACTGCAATTTTTATGATGAATTTGGGCAAAGTATGAAATTTTCGGGAAATGGCTTTTAAAATAATTAAAACAAAAATCGCATAAAAATCAAGTAGCCATGAAACAATGAGTTAGCACTAAATTTATGACAGTTCTTCATAGTTTATCTGTTTTTGTTGTGTGCTCTTAATTAAATAAATAATGGTGCGATATTTGAGTGAAAGAGAACGAATTGAAATTTTAGTATTGAGGAGATGTGACCGTACGATGTTCTCGAAAATTTCAAAATACAGCATCATTCTTTTTTTTCTTTTCATGCTCTGTCCAAATTCATCATAAAAATTTAGGGTTTCTATTTAAAAAAAGTATCGCTAACGTCATAACGCAAAAACAAAAGACACTCTAAAGGTGACGATTACAGTAAAATATGTATTTTTTACAATAAAAATTGACGTGTTCAAGGATTTCTTTCAAAAACATTTGATAAAAGTTCTATTTCGATAGTTGCAGACTTTACACTCGCACTGTAGAATTTCAACTAAATCTATTACAGTCACTTTATATAAACAGTCTGGCCATATGAAATGTCCACTGAACTCTTAAACGTAACTGGAAAGGACCCGACCGCGTGCACAAAGCACGTAAAACTGTGTCAGAGGCAACAGACTGAGATGCAATGTTCGTGTAGGATCCCTATCTCTGTTTTACACATGCAAGCGAATGGCAATTGTCCGGTTCATTTTCCATTTATTAAAATTTGTTGTTATTTTGAGGAGCTTGTATCTGTGCACAGGTTTTTAGTTGTTGAATTACTTTTACATCAAGCAGTTTGTGTATTTTGTTTAAAGCAAATTGAAGCAAAATAGTGCCAAAACTATTGTCCAAGTGTTGTGTTTACAAACTGAACAATCATGGCGCTTAATTGTGTAGCTTATGGTTGCAATAATGTACAGAATGCAAGAAAACCAATTTCTTTTCATACGTAAGTTTACAGTTTTTTTATAGCCTAAAGTCTATAAAATCGTTAGTGTATTTTACAATTTAAAATACTCCTAAAATGTAGTAAACCCATAAAAGTGAAAAAAGTATATAATATATTTATTAATAATTAATTATATATTTATTTCAGTTTTCCATTCAAACGTCTAGAGATTCTGGAACTTTGGGTGAAAGCAATAAGAAGAGAGAATTAGTTGCCTTCCAAGACGAGTAGGCTTTGCGGAGAACATTTTTACTTCCTTTTACGATAAAAGAAATATTTTGGATTCACCCCAAAAATTCTAAATTGAGTTTTCAACAGATCTTCACGTTTTAGAGTCCCCTGAACCCAAAAAACATATTTTTTTTCATTGGTCTGTCTGTCTGTGTGTCTGTGAATAGAATATCTCAAAAACGAAAAGAGGTATGGAGTTGAAACTTCATATATAAGTTTTGTGTACTATCTAGATGCGACAACAAGCTTTTGAAGAAAATCGCATAATCGGAAGTGTTTCCTCTTGTGATTTTTCAGTTTTTGCGATTTTTTCAAAAACTGCTCTAACGATGTGTATTGTTGTAATAGGTGATTTTCCAGTTGAATATATACTTATAAAGTAGGTTTCTTTTGTTTTTTTTTCGATTTTTTTAATTAACTCTTATTTTAAATAGAACACCCGGTATATTATTACATTTTCGAATTCAGCTTAGAATTCTAGAAAAAAATGTGTCTCTTCAAGTAACTTCAATTTTGTACCGTTTCTGTAGAATTTGTAATTTTTGAAAAATATTGACAATTGCTTAAAAATTAAAAATCAAATTTTTGGCTAATTATAAGATCACTGTAAAAGAATGTTGTGTGAGTGTATCACACCAGATTTTTTAATTACTTTTGCTGCCCCAACCAGGGGAGAGAACAATTTCTTAACTTTGCACCTGGCAGCCCTCAGTGTTGCTATATTAAATTGTTGGTGTTTGTTATACTGCTTAGCAACTCTATAAGCCTTTGGACCATAAAAGCCATATTACGTCTGGTATCGGCCAATAAAGAAGTTTTTCTTCAAACGGCAGTAAAATATGGCATTATACTGCTGGATTGATGATGCTAAACTGTCACTTTATTGCCAAGCGGCAGATAATATTATCTGCCGCTGACGAGCGGCAGATAAAGTTATTATCTGCCGCTGACGACCTTATCTGCCGCTCGTCAGCGGCAGATAAAGTTATTATCTGCCGCTCACAACTTTATCTGCCGCTCGTCAGCGGCAGATAATATTATCTGCCGCTGACGAGATCAAGTAATTGTCTTCGAATTTTGTTCACAAAATTGTAAATAATTTGTTATAAAAACGTTTTAAGAAAAAATACTATATGTTATTCGGAGCAAAAGTATCTTTATGTGGCTCGGCTGTAGTTATCTGGCTCGCAAACTCAGCAGATAACCCGCCCAGCCTCGCCACATAAAGTATAACTTTTGCTCCTAATAACATAATATACTATTATGGCCAAAATAATATTATATTATGTTATTACTTCAGTATAGCTTCCCCACCAGTGTTGCCAACTCTTGATTTTTTCCGTAATACAAATTTAAAAAAAGTAATAGATTTGGCAGTTTGGGTAATAGATTAATAATAATTTAAATTCTACTCAAATCCGCCAAAATCATCAGTTTTTTATGTTAGCGTTAACTTTTGAACTCAGTCTTTAACCTCTGTAGACTTACTACGGATACAGTTGCTTTAAGTGACTGTAACTACGGAAAGTTATATAGCCCATCTTTTATATGGAAATGCAAATAGCGAAATTCTACGGAAACAATTGTCAGCAAACATTATCACTAGACTGATTTGTGTTGGTAAATCATTTTTACAGAGAGGTTAGGTTTCATCTTAAGTGGTTGACATTTTAATTATTTTAAATTGTAGTTGTGCCTATTATAAACTTGAAATCTGATTTTATCAATTACTTTTAACAAGATAAGTATTGAACTGAGGACAATTTCAGTATATAACAAGCAGTACTACAATTTAAAATAATTAAGATGTCAACCAGTCAACATGAAACCTAACCTCACTGCAAAAATAATAATCAGAAATGTATGTACCAACACAATTCTATCTAGTAGCAATCTAGCAATGCTTTCCCTAGATTGCATTTCATACGAAAAAAATTGACCATTTAATAGCGATGACTATTTTTTTTCACAAGATCCGATAAATTTTTCAAAAGTTTACTAACCTACGATTTCCCCATGCCGAGTAAAGTTCAATAAATTTTACAAGTACAAGATGATAGCGTTAAATTGGCCCTTTATTATAAAAAATAATATAAATTCATATAATCTGTTAATGTTTAACTAAAAACTATTACCTACCGATTTTGTTTCAACATAAAAAAATGTTAATAGAAACGTAAATAGAATAGCCATAGAAATTGCAAAACGTAATAAATGTTGCTTTAAGAGTAATAGCATAATATGCGCGGATAAAAAGTAATAAATCTGTTACTATAGTAATAGTATTGGCAACACTTAGTGATGTAAAAAAACGCGTTTTTTTAAATCGAATAAAAAACCTTTAAAAAAAACTACAACAAACGGCTTTTTTTGTTTTTTTTTTGTTTTCTATTCGTTTTTGTAACTGGCGGCACGTTTTGGTAGGTATGGTTGGCAGCAGGTAAACAAACGACAAAATTTAAACTTATTTTGATTTTACATGCCCTTTAAAGTTCAAGAAAACTACAGCACAGACTAGACAAATGTTTAATAAACAAAAGTAACATTTTATACCTACTACCTACTCGTATTACGTATTACTCACAAAACAGCAAAGCGTATGCATGCGTCTATACGAGCACCCCTGCCCCACCCCCACTGTTGGAAGTTGTTTTAAGCTGGACCTTGCTCTGAAACTGTCGAGCTGATCGACGAATCAAGTTATGTTAAATATCAGCGATTCATAAGTCATAAGACAGTGACATGGGTGACGTAAAGTGCATGGATACTGACTCCGAATCAGTTGAGGAGTCAGCCATGTCTGTTAGCGAGTAATTTCTGCATTATTATAATTTCTACATCCACTTTGGCTATGAAATGTAATACATTTTTTTCTTTAGAAATATTTGTTTTTTTTTGTTATTATAAATTCTATAATGCACTTCACCTATGAAATGTATTATTTTTATTTAGAAATATCTGTTTTTTGTTTTCCCAAAGAATATTACTTGTTATTCACTACACTTTAATTCTGAAAAAAAACCTATTTAAAAAAAATCAGACTGCTCGTTTTTTTTTGCAGAAAAAACAGGTTTAAAAAAACAAACGAACGGTTTTTTTATGGTTGCATCACTAGCAACACTGGTCCCCACTGGGTTTGACTTTTGCCGCGCAAGCGCAGAAAACCCCCAAAAAGCAGTAGTTTCGAAAAAAATGACAGAACATTGTGTACTCCGTACACACAAATCTTAAACTTCAGCTAACCTAAAATTATAGCTCCTAGACCAAAAGATTCACATATATGTGTGTTTATATACGAGCGCACATATACTTAAAAAACTCCTATTCGACTGCGTCGATTTCATTAAGCTTGGTTTTTGCCAATTTTGATCCGTTGAAACGAGGTGTTGAGAGTCACTAACTTGCAGAACCATTGCGCTTGCGCGAAGACTGGGGACGGTATATTGAAGTTTAGGCTTCTTCTTCAAACAACAACAACAAATTATTTACAACGTTGTGAACAAAATCCGAAAAAAATTACTTAATCTCGTCAGCGGAGGTAATAACTTTATCTGCCGCTGACGAGCGGCATATACAGCCTGTTTTAAACGAAGTGTGCACTATTGCTAACTTCTTTATTATTGGACGTACGATATCGGTTAAATTAGCAAACTAGTAGCATTTTTTCTGCTGATTAGAATGGCGAAAACAGAAAAACAATTGAACATCGCCTTCTCGAGAAATTTGGAAAAGTTTACTTTTGTTAAATGGAACCCCCTGTATATCTATACATATACAGTGAGCGCCAAAAAGCATTGGTCAGTTTCAATTTGTAATAACAATTTATTTGCTTAAATTACAAAGTTAATCAGAACTATTTCTTAAAGACTAAGAATGGGAGATTCACTTATGAAAAATGCTGTCGGTTAAATGACTCCCCTCTTGTTGAATGCACTCTTTTAAACGGTGGCCGAAATCTCTCCACGTTGCCGCCCTGCAGTATAGCTTCAATATTTTCCCGAATAAACATTTTAAGCTTTTCCAGATTTTTTATCTTTCTTGTAAATACTCTGCTCTTCAAGTAATCCCAAAGAAAAAATCAGGAGTGGTTATGTCCTGCGATCTCGAGGGCTAATGAAGGTCACCATAGCAAGAAATCAGTTTATTTGGAAACGATTGTCGTAGGAGATTCGTATTAATTCTTGCAGTGTAATTTGTAGCACCGTCCTGTTGAAACCAATATTCATTTACTATCTCCTCCTCTATTTGCAATAAAAAGACCTTTAAAGCATGTAATGTCTTTGAGATGTAACCGTTGCCGTTTCACCAATTTCCTCGAAAAAATGAGCCCCGACAATCTTTGACGGTGAAACAGCACACCAAACTGTCACTTTCGGAGGATGTCAAACATTGAAACAAAACTCCCAAGTTTCCGATTTATGAAGAAATTATCATTGATTCCATAGGTGAAGTGTATGGGTTTTTATTAGGTATTGAAACTGACCAATGCTTTTTGGCGCTCACTGTATAAAGGAAAGTCACAACCCTGACTAATCAACGCAGAGCCGAAACCACTGGCACTACGAAGTTGAGATTTGGGTGAAAGGTTCAATTTGTTATGTACGGTAGTGCTAAGAAGGGATTTTTTTGGAATTCGACCCCTAAGGGGGTGAAAAGGGGTAAAATGTGTTTTCACGAACTCTTCAATATCTCTTACACCCGATAAGATATCAATTTGGTGTTCGATTGCAAAGATTATCAATGCAAATACCTAGAAACGTATTTTAGGATTTTACCCTAATCAACCCCTAAAGGTGCAAATTTGGATTGGAGGTGAATTGAAGAACCCTTCGTATCTCCTATGTTTATTGAGTTAGAACATTATTTTTTGGCATATAGATGTATTTTTAAAATATTTAGAATACGTTTTAAGGGAATTTGAAAATTTTAACCCTAAGGGGGTGAAAAGGGGTAAACTGTGTTTTCACTAATTCCTGAATATCTCTTACACCCGATAAGATAGCGACTTGGTGTTTGCTTGCATAGGTGTCCAATAGAAGTATCTAAAAACAAATTTCAGGATTTTGCCCTAATCGACCCCTAAAGGTACAAATCTGGATTTAGGGTGAATTAAAGAACCTTTGTAACTCCTAGGTTTATTGAGCTAGAACATTCCTTTTTTTGGCATATAGATATATTCTTAAAATATTTAGAAAGTGATTTAAGGGATTTTACAATTTTACCCCTAAGGGGGTGAAAAGGGGTAAACTTTATTTTCACGAATTCCTCAATATCTCTTAGACCCGATAAGATATCGACTTGGTGTTTGCTTGCATAGGTGTCCAATACAAGTGTCTAAAAACGCATTTCAGGATTTTGCCATAATCAACCCCTAAAAGTGCAAATCTAGATTCGGGGTGAATTAAAGAACCCTTCATATCTCCTATGTTTATTGAGTTAGATCATTTTTTTGGCATATAAATGTATTCTTAAAACATTTAGAAAGTGATTTAAGGGATTTTAAAATGTTACCCCTAAGGGGTGAAAAGCGGTGAACTGTGTTTTCACGAATTCCTCAATATCTCTTAACCCCATAAGATATCGACTTGGTTTTTTGCATACATAGGTATCCAATACAAATGTCTAAAAACACGTTTCAGGATTTTACCAAATCAACCCCTAAAGGTGCAAATCTGGATTCGGGGTGAATTAAAGAACCCGTTGTATCTCCTATGTTTATTGGGTTAGAACATTGTTTTTTTGGCATACAGATGTACTCTTAAAATATTTAGAAAGGGGTTTAAGGGATTTTAATGTTACCCCTAAAGCGGTAAAAAGGAAAAACTGAAAAGGGGTAAAGTGTTAAGTTTATCATGCTGTAATTTATGAATACAACATTTAGTTTGTACATATATATTTTAATTTTATCTCATTGTTATACTAAAACTATAGTTTTATCAATATATACAAGGAGAACGACAATTACGTACACATGTCCAGGGTGTACGTGAAGCATAAAAAAGAGTTGTGGAGGAATTTTTTCGGAAGAATTTTGTTTCTTTTTTCCAACAATATTGTTTTGCGGCGTTTGTTAGTTTAGCGTATTGAGTGACGGGGTGGGGGCGCCCTAGAATTCATTTGAAATTTAGAAGAAAAAACATTTGTTGCCCGTATGAGGAACGGGCATCTTACTAGTTTTTATATAAAACTATTGAAAATCGCGATCTAAACATAAAAGTTCATATAAAGTGCGGGCATAAAACTAACAATAACCGAGTTATTACAACTTCTTACTTTTAAACGAGGTGGCTGTGTATTTCTGACATATGTACATAAAATTGTTTTTTTAGTAATAGGTTTTTTCTTTTAGTAAGTTGTTTTTTAATTGTCTAATAAATGATGTTATTTAGATTTATTTACAATGTTTATTTAAACATAAGTTTTATTTTATGGATACACAGCCACCTCGTCTAAAAGTAAATAATTGGAATAACTCGGTAATTTTCAGTTTTAGGCTCGCACCTTATATGAACTTTTATGGTTAGATCACGAATTTCAATCGTTTTATATAAAAATATACAGGGTGTTCCGTTTAACAAAAGTAATCTTTTCCAAATTTCTCGAGAAGGCGATGTTCAATTGTTTTTCTGTTTTCGCCATTCTAATCAACAGACAAAATGCTACTAGTTTGCTAATTTAACGTCCAATAATAAAGAAGTTAGCAATAGTGCACACTTCGTTTAAAACACGCTGTATAGTACAAGGTCCGGCAGAATAAAGTATCCATTTTAAATTGAGTTGTTTTTGTTAATGGCTAAATATTTATTCAAAAATCAAACAAAAGGTTCTTAAGGAAACACGAAAATTTTATGTTTTAAATATTACATTAGTCAAGTGACCTTTTTCTCGCTGCTGGCACTCTTGAAGCCTAGCACGAAAGTTTTTTTTCGAATGTGCCTACAAAACGAGTTCTTCTTTTTGGTTTTTTTTTGACACGAGGCAGAACTGCAAAACTTGTGTACCCACTTTTTAATTGTTATTCGACTAGGAACTGGATATCGTGGATTTAAATGAAAGTGACGACGAAATAAACGCTGGGTGGTTACAACAGAATTGTTAAAACAAGCTTCAACCGCAAAAGAACCTTGAATATTTGACCAAAGCTACATATCCACAGCTAAACTGACATTTCACGCAAACACATTGACAACTGTCTTAAATTTCCATTTATCGCGAAAGCATGGTGACTTGATTTGAATATATATCTCATTATATTATGATATGAATTAACTTTAAAAATGAATACTTCATTCTGCCGGACCTTGTATATTATATCATGAGAGACTAAAGTGCACCATTTAATCCCGCGAGTGGAGTTTGTTGCCTCGAGGGCGAAACCCGAGGGCAACAACCACTCAAGGGATTTAGACACTTTAGTTCCGAGGTAAATACGCTATTTTTTGCACTTTTGGGAACATTATCATCAAACATTTCCAAAATTTGGAATCTGTCAATTTGGAAACTGACAATTACAATTTATTAAAAACTGAATTGCAGCAGGTCCTGGATAGCCTGAATCAGTTGGCAGTACTGAAGTGTATTGTCAGTATATGTCAAATACGAGATTTGCAGGTTCAGTTGTGCGTCAATGTGTGTCAAATGACAAACAAAACCTAACCTACTAACTTCCCGTGTACATAAATTTACCATAGTTACGGTATCATTTTTACTTTAGTTCCTGTTTACGGGGACTAAAAAAGTGTTTAGATGCCATGGCAATGTAGTGACAGTTTAGCATAATCAATCGAGCAGTATAATGTCACATTTTACTGGCGTTTGAAGAAAATAGTAAATTATGTGATTAGGAGTAACAGTGATACTTTATGTGGCGAAGCTGAAGTTTATTTAGCAGAACGTTAGTGAGGCAAATAATTCAGCTAAGCCACATAAAGTCACTTTTACTCCGAATAACATATACTATTTTATCCGCAAACGTATTCAGATAAATTAAAAATTGATAAAGAGTAACACTAATTATTAGCAAGTAAATGAATAAATAATCTAATACCTAACACAATTTTTTCGTAGTTACGATGTAAACATTTCGCTAAAATGTTTGAGTTTTGTATTTTGTGTGATTAGGTACATAAAGTACGGAAAAGTTGCTATTTTATCTGCTGAATCCGATAAAGTGACACTTTTACCTTGTCAATAAAGACACATAAGTTGTCACTTTTATGACGTTTGCGGATAAAATTATTTTATGGCATGCTGAAGAGTCCCAGTTCTAAATAAGAGTGAAGATCTAGATTTGTGTGTTGTCAAAAATAACTTAATTCCATTTGAATCTACGTTGGTAGATGATGAATTTACTTCACTTGACATCTGTAATGGAAAATTCCTTAGTAAAAAATGGCTATCGGGCAAAAAGAGACGCAACTTGAATGCCAATTCCACCTTGCTATCGCAACATTCTAAAGGTTCTATATTAATATAAACTTTTTTTTAAATAAAGAAAAATTCATTCACAGGAAATAAGCAACACTCAATAACCACAACTTTTAGTGAAATAAAAAAAACAAAATTATGCAATCAAGGGTTAATGTATTCTTTATTTGGAATTTAAAAGCAGCTGAAACACTGATCTATTTTAGAATGTGTTTGTATAGATTGTGGCAGGTAGAAGCAAAACAATGAGAACTGTTAACGAATATTGTAAAAATTTAAAGTATAATGCGTTAATACTGGCAACGGTGGAAGACTATAACACACGATTAAATACCTTTAACATTGTTTTTATATTGCTTTTGGAAGCCATTCACATAGTAAGTATTAATAAATTCAATTGAACACATATTTTATCACCAAACTACTACTACAATGTGTTGTTAACACTTGGGACACATTCAGAGCCTGTCTATCTAAAAATAGCGGGTAACATCAAAACATTAACTTTCGACCACCTTCAGCCAGTATCTCGTAAATAGAAAATTAAGTGTATCTGGTTCCAGAACTGGTGCTATTTAGAAACATCAGTAGTAATCCAGATTATGTGCTTGTATTAATTTCAACATGTTTGGCAATCGCACAATTTCCATTAAACTGCAGAAATATCCATGGAACAGTTAAAGAGGCTTAATCTCTCCGGCTGTACGCAGGTATCGCATTGTACAGGTTGATCAAATAAACTAATCATAACAAGTTTTTAAATTGACATTTCCAGCTTAAGTTTGTTTCAAAAACAGTCTCAAGGTTCCCCGGGAGAAGGGCCTGGGGCTATACTGTTTTATCGTTTCCTCTACTTCAATAATTGGGCTTGGACTGAACATTCATGAGCCACGTTTAGGTAGTGTCAAGTCATAAACTAACACGGGCAGTGTAACCAGCTTGATCTTAAATGACATGTCGAATTTATCACTATAATGAATGAATGATGCATATTTCTGTAGTAGTTATTTCCATGCCAATTCAAGATACATGATGTTAAAGTATGAAATACAATAAATGTTGAATTCAGACTGTTTACTCCAAGGGGGGGGGGGGGGATGAAACATCTGGGGGGTATTTTTACCTCTTCCCGCGCAATCCACCCATTCTTTTATAGATACAAAAAACATACACATGAAGTGGTAATGTTTCCGGGAGGGAATTTTGTACTGCCCGGGGGGGAACTTCCCTCCCGGTCACCCCCCTGGATTCAACATTGAAATACAATAATTAATTTGCAATGTCATGTCTTGACAGTGACAGAATAATGATAGTTAAAATCTTGTTTGTTTGTTTGTTAATGGACAAGGTCTAGGCATGCAGAGTACCAGGTACCTTAGACACCGACTGCTTTGGTCATATGGTCAAAGTCCTGCTTAGAAAAAACACTTATTATAGAATCCATGGTAACCCGTATGTCTTCTTGCGACACCTCGTTGTGGTTATAACGCACAATCATTTGAAATAAACTAGCTTAATATATTTTATAAGGCGATTAACACTTTGATTAAACATAATTTAAACATCCTGCAATAGTCGATTGAAATATTGCAACAATTTCAATAACAATTCATTGCATAAACAGCAGGTGTAATAAAATTATCTGTGAAACTTAAACCATTTCCACAACAGGCTTATTTATGCGAGTTTTATAAGGTTAACAAGGTGGTGTTATCAAAAACTTATCAATAAACAACTGCCAATCTATTTTAAACAAGTGACTATTGAAATGTTGCTCCAAAACGAATGCGGACGTGTATACGTGTACAAGGGCGTAGCCAGGATTCGATTCCAGTTAGAGGGGGACAAAAATTTATATACACAATTAAGTACTATTATTATTATAGTTTCATTTAATTTCTTGCAAATTAAAAAAAAAGTTAAATTATCATCAGTTTTCGCACATCTTCTGCAGATCGTTTTATGACCTCATCTTCTAGCTCCTTCCTTTTTTCCAGTATAAGTTTTTATGTACACCGGACACCCATAGTCCACATGTCTTCTAACATTATTCTTTATCCTTCCAGAGATTGTACCACAGTTCCGCTTGATTTTTAAGATTACTTTAAATAACTGTGTATTTTGTACAGTTTTCAAGTGTCATGGCAGGTTTTTACACTTTTTTCTCGGAACAGAACGCACACATACACAGTCAGATATTGGAAGTGAGAAAAAAAGGTGCTCATTCCATATTTGGCGTGTATTTACATCTACATCCAGACTAATCAGAAACGGCTGTTAAGGGACAAATGCGAGTGAAGGTTTACGCTACTCCACCATAAATATCATGATACTATTATACGTGGGTGGGCTGAAAAGTAATGCACACATGCTTGTAGAACGCGAACGAAATGATCTACAGATACGCGCATGGTTGTATTCGGAAGCTACATCTCTCCTCTATGCGTATGCCAAGTTTGAAGGAGTTTCGTTCACCAGTTCGTTTTTTAGTAACAGAAGTATGGAGACGTGTTCTCGTGCTTTGTCAAGGCGAGTTAAAAAGCGGGCAGTTAGATAATTTTAACTGCTGAAAACCTGATTCCTACTGAGATTCATCGCCGTTTAAAGGCCGTTTATGGTGACTATACTGTTGACAGGACTACTGTCAATCGATGGGTAATAAGCTAATAACTTTTCGTTGGTTGCGAGCCCGGAAAAGCCATAATTGACGACGAAAAACGCAGCGGACGTCCGATCACTGCTACAGACGAAGAACATCGCAAACACGTCGACAATTTGAATCAAAATGACCGGCAAATCACTCAAAAGAGCATCGCAAACCGCCGGTCATTTTGGATCAAATTTTCGACACGTTTTGCAATGTTCATCGTCTGTGGCAGTGATCGGACGTCCGCTGCGTTTTTCGTCATCAATTACGGCTTTTACAAACTCGCAACCACGCAATTTTATAACCCATCGATTCACAGTACTCCTGTCAAAAGTATCGTCACCATAAACGGCCTTTAAACGGCAAAGGATCTCAGTAACAATCACGTTTTTAGCAGTTAAAAATTCTTTAACCGCGCGCTTTTTAACTCACGTTGACATAACACGAGAACACGTCTCCATACTTCCGTTACTAAAAAACGAACTGGTGAACGAAACTCCTTCAAACTTGGCATACGCACAGAGGAAGGATGTAGCTTCCGAATACAACCATTCGCGTCTGCGTAGGTCATTGCGTTCGCGTTCTGCAAGCATGTGTGCATTACTTTCCAGCCCACCCATTAATTGGCTCGCTCATTGAATTTGGTTTTTCGAACTGAAAATATTTCCATTCCAATATGAATTGCAATAATGATTATAAATCAACTGTCTTTTGCTCTTTATAAATGTTTAGGGGTGGGCAACTGCCCACCCCTGCCCCTCCCTGGCTACGCCCATGTAAGTGTATAGTACACATCGTATTACTTAATGTATGCACCTTGTCGAAAATCCAGCTACATACTTTCAATGTCATTTACACACATGTATGATTGCGAAATTGTCCCACTTGGACAATTTCCCATTCCTAGCAGATGTTTGCCTGAATTTTAACAGAAATACGGTTTTAACGCGGGGTATGTGAATTACAATGCGTTTTTATATTTTAGGCCCAGGCTCCAGTGCAAATCCGACATAAGGTACGATACATTTCAAATTATTCTTCAAGGGCGATGGGTCCCGCATCATTGCGGAACTTCAAACCTGAGTTTTTAAATGAAATTGCGCGATTGCGGGGCCGTGCACCGCCTGCACACTCAAACGGCATTGTTATTCTCAGACACTGCGTGTAACTTAAGCAAAACGTCTTTTTACCTGTGATTTAGTGCCCCATGAAAAACGCAATCACATGACGTCACCGTGATTAGAAAAACTCGCACCGATTGATAGTCTATTGTTGCGGTGATGGCACAAAAATATTCCTTCCAGTAACTTATTTTCGGATAGTACACCCACTTATAACATTTCTGTCATGGTTCCTACTACCTACGAGCACGAAATTATGATGAAGCACTGCAAAATGCAAGATGTCCACGCTGCGTTTAGTTAGATTGTCAGCAGCATAGATAATGTAACCCCCAGCTGTTCCCCTCTCACGCATGTTGACATTGAATTTCATTGGTGGATTTTTATATTTTGTTGGATCAAAATCTTATCGCTGTCTGCAACAATGCTACTTCCGCAATCGAGAATTCAGTTGCTGCTAATCGACAAACAATAAGCGTCCTTCAGCAAGGACACAACACGCTTAACGATTCGTTATCCGAGCTTAACAAAAAATATTCTCATATGGTACAGCACGGATTGACCCAACCACAAATCTCTGTAGATACCACCTCAATGTCGGGTCTTGAGATTCGTGAACGTATGATACGTAGCAATAATATTATGCTGTACGGTTTAGCCGAATCTTCGCAACCAGATGAACTACCGACGGTGCGAGAAATTCTAAAACTGGCAAACGTTCGCGAAGACAAAATTAAGAGCTTTACGCGCGTTGGTAAAGTAACTCCAAACAGCTTGAGACCTATTAAAGTAGTCCTAGATTTACCTGATACGGCCAGGCTAACGTTTCGGAACATAAAAGCTGTAACTGCCAACGATAAATTCAAACATATAAAAATAGGAGATGACAAAACCCCGCTGCAAGTTCAAGAACTGAAGAATTTAAGGATGGAACTAGAAAGAAGAACTACCGCTGGCGAATCTAACCTGACAATTAAATATAAAATGGGTGTTGCCCAGATTATTCATACTCCAAAAAACCACTAGCTTTACTGTCCAAAATCTCAAATTTCTATACACTAATACTGCATCTCTTTTGGCAAAATTCGACGAACTCACTCTTTCTCTCAATACATGCGATCCCGATTGTATACTTATCACTGAAACCTGGCTTTCCCCTTCTATTCCCGACAGCATTGTCAACATCCACGGCTACACTCTTTATCGTCAAGACCGTCTAAATCAAGTAGGTGGAGGTGTGGCCATTTACCCTAAAAAGTCCGCTTTTAAACACTTTAAAGTTATACAATCTACACACAACATACCTCGGATTGAGAACATCTGGCTTAATCTTAGCTCTAAGGATCTTACATTTACGTTAGGATGTATTTATCGTCCTCCATCTCAAAAAGTAAGTCATGCCTCAGACGCAAGTCTTTGCGAAAAAATTAAAGACATCAGATCGTCATCGAACGAATTAATTATTTTTGGAGATTTTAAGTTAAGATTTAAGTTCATCACTTTTTGCTGAAATGCTAGTCAGTTGCAACTTATCCCAACTTGTCACGGAGCACACACGTTTCAGAGCCAACCAAAATCCATCTACAGTGGATTTAATTTTATGCTCCGATTCGGACTTACTTCACGATATCTGCTACAAATCACCTCTTGGTAAATCTGACCACGTCGTGATTACTTGCCGCCTCCAAATAATTATATATCCGAATCCACGCAACGTCCACAAAACACTTGCGCATATCAACCATACCAAACTATCTTCAAACCTACATGATACTCATTGGAACTCTATTTACGACATTGAAGATGTTAACAAAAAATGGGATACATTCTCTTCTCTCCTACAAGAGGCCATTTCCAGTTCGACATTCTACACCAAAC
Organism: Agriotes lineatus; assembly: GCA_940337035.1. NCBI lineage: Eukaryota > Metazoa > Arthropoda > Insecta > Coleoptera > Elateridae > Agriotes > Agriotes lineatus. Next base: position 15,474 of record CALNHX010009260.1, on the reverse strand, counting down.
ACACGCAAAACAACAAGAAACCATGGATTAACGATAGTTTCATTACACGTTCTCATCGAAAACGGCAGTTATGGAGAAAATATCGCACTTCAAATAGTACTGTAGATTTTGAAGCACACCGCACATATTCAAATGCTTTATCTAGGGACTTAAAACTTGCCAAAAAAGAATTTGAATCAAATCTTTTAAATAAAGGCAGCAAAGCAATCTACAAGTATACCAGAACTAAACTTGCATCCAATATTTCCATACCCGTTATCAGAGACAACAACATTATATGTGATACGCACGCCTCAGCAGCTGAAGCTCTAGCAAAAACTTTCGAAAAATCGTTTACACTCCCATTTCATGACTCCTTACCTCAAATCCAAACAACAAGACTTCATCAGTCTCTTGAAAGCATTATTTTCTCTCCTGATGTTGTTAAAAAAAAACTTCAGGATATCAAAATTGACTCCTCTCCTGGCCCTGACATGTTCCCTCCATCAGTTTTTAAAAAGTATTCATCAATATTAGCAGATCCACTGAGCAACATTTTTCAAAGCTCTTTTGATCATGGGACTCTACCATCTATCTATATGGCTTTCAGCTTCCGTTACTCCAATCTTTAAAAAAGGTGATAAACTTGATCCAAACAACTATCGTCCAATAAGCCTTATCTCCGTCTGTGCCAAAACCATGGAAAGAATTATTGTAGATTCTCTGCTTCCGTTTCTTTTGAACCACAATATAATCCCTCCAACGCAACACGGGTTTATACCTGGAAGGTCCGCTCTCACCAATCTACTATCTTGCCTCAACGAGTGGACTTTGGCCTTGGATAACAAACAACCTATCGATGTCATATACTTGGACTTTTCAAAAGCTTTTGATAAAGTTCCAAAAAACAAACTTCTTCTAAAGCTTGAACACTTTGGTATCCGAGGAAAACTTTTATCTTGGATTTCGGCCTTTTTATCCCGTCGTAAGTTCAAAGTTAGGATTGGATCTGAATATTCAACCTGGCATGATGTAGGCCCTGGTGTACCTCAGGGTTCTGTTCTTGGCCCAACGTTGTTTCTTTTATATGCATCTGATCTTCAGCATGTTATAAAGTCCAGTCATGCTTTTTATGCCGACGATAGTAAGTTTTTCGGAAATCCTTTCACCAACTACAACACACTACAAGAGGATCTGAAATCTATTCAAAATTGGTGTGAGACTTGGTCTATCCCTCTTAATGTTGAAAAGTGCTGTGTTTTACATATTGGATATAATAACCCCCGTCTATCTTATCAGATAAATGATTTCCTAATCCACCCGAGAGATAGTTGCTCCGATTTAGGTATCATAGTAAATAATAAACTCTCATGGTCTGAACAAGTTCAAGCAGCTGTCAAAAAAGCCAATACATCAAAATATTTACTTTCTAAAAGCTTCCAGCAATTAGACCCAAGTCTGTTCTTGACTCTGTATAAATCGTACATCCGACCTCACCTTGAGTACGCCATTCAAGTTTGGAGCCCCTCTCTGATTAGGGACATACAACTCATGGAAAGAACACAACGAGCAGCCACCCGCATGATCTCTGGGTCTCGAAGGATGTCTTACGAAGAACGTCTATCTCGTTTGGAACTTCCCTTCTTACAGGACCGGCGACGTCGTGGAGATGCCATATTAACTTACCAAATACTCCACAGATCTCAAAACTATTTTTATGTGTAACATGAACGATCGCTTAAGAGGACATTCATTGAAGCTAACAAAGGAGCCTTTCAGAACTTCTCACCGGCAACATTTTCTAGCAAACCGGATATTCACCAATTGGAACGCTCTTCCCGACTCCGTTGTGACCGCACCAAGTGTCAGCGCTTTCAAAAGTAGATACGACTCTTGTGCATAATATTTAAGTTTAGTTTTACTTACTTTTTTTTTCATACAGACCTTTTTTTGTATATTGGGCATAATAGATTTATCTCTGCCCTTGTATTGAGTTAATAATAATAATAATAATAATAAGAGTGCCAACTATTGAAAGCCTCAGTGCAGTCATGGTTACTCTGAGGGGGGGGGGGGGTTAAAACACAATATCGACAGATATATAATAATAGTTATGTATGGTACAACTGAATAAAGAGGCATTTTATCCATAAGGGGAAAACTTTAGCTCACGAGGCAAAGCCAAGTGAGATAGTTTCCCCGAATGCATAAAATCGCTTTATTCACATGTTCCTACTTGTAAAGCTGCATTTTATCTACAAAAATCTCTATAATAAAGTAACATTGTAACGATAAGTGTGGATAATATGCTACTTTATTCAATAGTGCAGGGGTGGCGAACCATTGCCACGCGTGCCATTGATGGCACGCCACAAAATAATTTGGGCACGGCAGTAATTAAGGAATTTAGGTACCTAATCGAAACAATTTATATTTAATAATGGATTGAACATGAAGCTTCAAGGCGCAAATAAAACAATTATTGTTATGCTAGATCTCATTCATGCTTTCGAAGCTAACCTGCAAGTTTCCAGTAACGATATTGTTACCAAAAACTACAATTATTTCCCAAACTTGAAAAAAATCTCCAGAGATTTGGATTTACATGAAAAACCAGACCAAGCAAAAGTCACTGAAGAGTTTAACTCGGTAATTAATTCTTAAATCAAAGAATTTTCAACGAGATTTTCTCAGTTCAAAGAATTATCGGAAACACTGAAATTTATTATATATCCTGATGTAACTTCACTTGATAAACTGAACTTGGTCAAATTTGATTGGTTGGAAATTGAAGAAATTGAAATGCAGCTGATTGATTCCCAGTCTAGTTCAATATGGATTCAAGAATTTTTCGAAACAAGGAAAGAGTTGGAATTAAATGAAATAGAAAGACTATATGTATCAGGTAATATAAGTAAAAATGCCAATATCAAAATTATGGAAACGTGGAATTCAATTCCAGACACATTTAGCAGTCTGACGAAGCTGGCTTTTGCTATCTTAACAATATTTTTAGCTACCTATGCTTATGAGTCATTATTTTCAGAAATGAATAACACTAAGACTGGCTTAGAAGCCGTTTCTCAGATGAATCCAGTCCAGCTTGCATTCTGCTAAAAGTAACAAAGTATAGAGCTAATATAAGTTATTTAGCATCTAATTTGCCACAGCAGAAATCGCACGATTTTTTTCTTTCAATTAAATAAACATAACGTCACTATTGCTGTACAATATGTATATTTTTTGTTGCAAATAAAGAGTTTTAAGTTGATAGTATTTAGTTTTATTTTTTCCATATTAATCACTAAGTCAAGATTGTTTGGTGGTAAGTCATGGCTTCATTAAACATATCTTTAGAAAACATTGCACGTAGATGAATAAAGGTTCGCCACCCCTGCACTAGTGAATAAAATAGTCCATAATCCATAGCAACTAACAAAATAAATACGTGTAACTAACTTTCAGTTATTTTATCTATTCCTTGAAATCTTTTTGTTTGTCTCTTGATTTTCTCATTTCTTCCTGCAGTGTTTTTGTCTCTTCTTTGTTGGTCGGTTGATCTCTTTTTATTACTTGTGTCGCCTGCCAAATTCATAATTTCCTTCATCTCTTTTTTTACGCTATCCTTCAAATCATCCCCTTTGGTCGACGTTCTGTGTGTTTTTCTTGATTATTGAAATAAAGCATCAATATCGTCCTTCTTTCTTTTCTCTTCGTCTGTCATGTAATCGTTTGAATCCATGTTCTTCTGTGTACTATATGTTCTATCCAATATTATATGTATTATGTTTATGCTATTCGAAATTCTTGTTTCGTTGAGTGTGTTGCCTGCTTTGTTAGCGGTATGCGTAATTCGTCCTTCACAGATCAACTCCTCAGATGTTGGACGATTATCCTTGCACTTTTCTGTAGTATGTGTTGCCTATACTAACCACGCTAATCAAATTATGGTTCTATCGCTTCGATCTATTTATAGTTTTTGTAATGCTATAACCTGCACCTAACTTCATTTGTTTAATCGCTATTTCTTGCAATTGGATTTGTTAGGGTAAGTTTTTACAATTCTTCCAGATTCCTATCTTTGTCTTTGATATACCGGGTGCTGACTTGCGCGACGCACCATAGGAATTTGCATAGTAAATTCTTTATGTTCAATTATTTGCTCCCCTAATTATTTTAGAGTTAAAGTGTAAATACATTTTTTGTAGAGAAAAAATACTGCATCCATTCATACTGTTGCTAACAATTTTTCATTTTCCGGAACCGAAGGAATGCAAAAAACAAACTAGAATTTTCACAAAAATCAGTGATGCCATGGAATTATTGAAACAAACCAATGCCAACGCAAATGCGTGCGGCGCGACAATATGTGCTGTTTGTTTGTTTGTCATTAGCTGGCCATAGACACACGTTTAAAACCGCCACGAATGTAGTGCATCCGTGCCGGTTTTGAACGTGTGCATATGCGCAGCCATAAGCTGGGCATAGGCATGCGTTCAAAACTTCCATGAAAAACTACATTCGCGGCGGTTTTAAACGCGTGTCTATGGCCAGCTAAAGATGTTTGACGTTTATAATAAACTGCTCAACTACAGATCTAAAGAGTAGCTTCAGAATGTGTAGTTCAAAACGTGACCACCGAACTTCTGTAGATGGCGCCAAGTGGACAAGCCGCCACTGTGCTACAATGCTTGGAAATTTTGCAAAGTGGAAAATCGGCACCTTTCGCCAAAACCAAATAGCGCATGAAGGTGCTCGGGACCTTAGCAACAACTTTGCCCCCTTTCAAAATTTCGATATCTGTAGCCGTTCGAAAGTTACAGGCGATCCAGACAGACAGACGGACGGACGGACGGACGGACGGACGGACAAAACGTTCGCATAAGTACGCTGAAGCTACTAATAATTCATTATTAATTATGTTCTGCTTAATGTCTCTAAGGTACCTAGACCTTGTCCATAACAAAAATGGTTTTACGAGTATGGTGGACGTTCGTTAACTAAGCTCCTTGTTTATTGTAAAATATCCGTATCGGCAAATTCCAAACAGTACAACCATTAATAGACTGATTCATTTTAAGTTTAATACTACAGGCAGGTTATTAAATAATTGTAGGTGCAATAATGAGGTTCAGAACTTACACCAAAACGAGAAAAACGACAATATGTTCAATCGTTTGACGGCAGTGACTGGATAATCGCCCAGCACGCACTTGCGTTGGCATTGGCTTGTTTCAATAATTCCATGGAATCACTGATTTTTGTAAAAATGGTAGTTTGATTTTTTGCATTATTTCGGTTCTGGAAAATGAAAAATTGTTAGCAGCAGTATGAGTGGATGCAGTATTTTTTCCTCTACAAAAAATATATTTACACTTTAGCTCTAAAATAATTAGGGGAACAAATAATTGAACATAAAGAATTTACTATGCAAATTCCTATGGTGCGTCGCGCAAGTCAGCACCCGGTAGCGTAAAGCCAGAACACACCATTTTACAGCTCAATGTTGTAAAAGGCAGTGCTATATCGTGGTGTGGTTTGTTGGATATGAATACCCCATTATAAATCGACAAACCACACCGTGGTGCAGCACGACACAACACCCACCCACTCTGCGATATCTATTGCAAATTATGCTGATGGAATAACTTCTGACCGTTACGTTTTACGTTACATTTTTGTCAGTCCACTGCTCTCGTAATTGTAGTGCATATACATGCTAAATAAAATGATGAAGGTGCAATCATTGTTAAAAAACCTTCGCTGTTACAAAAGCGAGATAGAAGTTTTGAAAATAAATGTTGATAGCACAGGTTTAGAGCAAAATTTTAATGTTACCATACAGTGCAGTTTAGTGGGTGATAGTCCAAAACAAGCTTGTAAGAATTGAATTGCTGAATTTGGCAAAGCAACACACACTAATTGGATTGTAAGGCGAACCTGTCCATCTCCGAAGAAGCACGCGTTTCGGATTTGTTATGACTGTCAACATAGTAATTACCAGAAACGGAATGAAACTGCAAAGTACACAAGAGAATGAAATAGAAATTGTACTGCTGGGGTGAAGATGGTAGTAAAGAAAACTAATCGCAATACTGTAAAAAATGACCCGCTATTACAGTAAATTTTACTATTGACAATCTTGCTTTTATATAGATTAACTTTAAACATAGTCACAACGTTGCCGAAGCTTTTAGCTACTTGCGCGTGGATAAGAGTACCGAAGCGTACTACATAAAATATTTTAAGGATGGAATGACTCCTAGTGTTGCAAGAATATATCACGAAATTTGTCTTATGCAATCAGATTTGGACGAAAAAAGTTTTCTAGTAAAGGGATAGACATTCATGTTCAAGAAAATCCTCTTATAATTACTGTTGTTACACCAATCATGAAGAGGGTGGCAAGGCGCTCCTTAGCAGAGGAAGTAGGATTTGTTGAGTCAAGTGGTTCGTGTGATCAAACCAACACGTGTATTACCTTCTTATTTACTGCGAGTAAAATAGGAACAATTCCTTTAGCTGTAGTACTACACACGGCACAAACGGAAGGGAATTATACACTTGCATTTGCTACTGTTAAAGATATATTTCTTAAAAATGGACTATCAGATTAAGATTTTCCACGAGTATTTTTAACAGATGGTAGCCAAGCTGAAAGAAGTGCGCTAAGGTAAGTGTTTCCATCATCTGTTCTTTTGCTTTGCACTTTTCACATGTGTCAAGCATTTTGGCGGTGGTTGTGGGATTCCAAACATAATATTTACAAAAATAGTACTCGTAGAAAAGCAATAATACTTCAATTTCAAGAATTGATGTACGCTAAAACTGTAGAAGATTGCGAAGAGTTATTTTGAAGTTTGATAAAATAGTTAGAGAAAGCCCAATATAGAAATTTAAAACACCATCTAGAAAATTTATGGAGCCGACGTAAAGAATGGTGTTTATGTTACCGTACGAAAATAATAACCCGTGGAAATAGTACTAACAACTATGCAGAGGCATCGATAAGGATTTTTAAAGATATAGTTTTGCAACGTTGTCATGTTTTTAATGCATGTGCTTTAATTGAGTTTATAACTGAGACTTTTGAAAATTATCACAAGCGCCGTTTATTTGAATTTTCAAGCTCCCGCCGTAGTGAACGGGAATTAGTATACATGAAATTTGTACGTAATTCAAAAGATATGTTGGTATCCCACATAGACGAATCATGCTATCATGTAACCTCAAAGTCTGACAGTAAAATGTAGTATACCGTGTTTACTGACATTGAAATGTGCGATTGCCCCTTTGGACAAAGTGGGCGATTTTGTAAACATATATGTCCAGTACAAGAAAAGTTCAAAATTTACGTAAAAACTGCACCTCGTCTCACCACTGATGATAAAGTTGATTTTGCAAGAATTGCTTTAGGCGAAAGTGTACCTGCGAATTTTTACAAGAACATGGATGATACACGAACACCTAATAAATCTTACACTGTAAGCACATAAATATTTGAAAAAAGGTCTTTTGAGTTGGGGGATGTGCACAACTCAATACAAGATTCTAATGAGGAGAACGAGAAAAACGATGGAGACCACGAAGTAGCTGTTGCCAACCTTTCAAAGAATTTTTCAAATATAACTGATATAGTAGCAGCTCACAAATCAGCCACCATGACTGACATTGTTATAAACTTTAACAAATATTTAGAGAATATTACGACACCTGCTCAAGTTGAACACTTTTTTGCAAAAGCTAAAACGAAGCTTTCAAGAAAAATAGGAGTGCAGCCAACTTCTGTTTCTCGTAGAAAGGCAAGACCAGGTTTAACTGATGGTCGGCAACGTATACAAGCAATCCAATAATAAATTAGGACAATCAAGAAATCGTAAAAGAAAAAGATGCCTCTCAGCAAATGTGATGCTCAATCGTCCCAATGTAAAATCCCATGGAACAAGTCACTTACTTATTATTGTGCTATTTTTTAAATAATGTATGTACATACGCATATTTTCATTATTATTGTTGATGGTTTAGTAGTTTCTTACATTTCTATAGAAAAATGTGCAAAATCTATTTTTAATCCTGACATTAAACGTCACACGTATTAATAAAACGTTCTAGCTATACTTTTTTTTAATTTGAATATGTACACGGCAATATTAAGAAAACGTGGAAAATAATGAATGAAATATGTAACTAATTTGGAACCTAGGAAATCTGAAATTGATTTCCTTGTTGATGAAGAGGATAATGTAATTAGGGATAATGTTATTAAAGCTAATTATATAAATAATTTTTTCGAGAAAAAACAGTTATTCAGCGGGATTTGATGGTATAACCAATGATTGAATAAAAGGCTTATCTTTATCATTTTAAAACCGATTACTCATATCACTAATTTATGTTTTACGAAGGAGAATTACCCGAATGTATTTAAAAGTAGTATAATTATACCAATACATAAATCAGGAGACAAAACAAGTGTAAATAATTATAGACCTATATCATTAAGTAACGAATAGTATAAGCAAAATAATAAGATTTATTAAAGTTAGGCTGATGAATTTCCTCAATACATTTGAAATATTATCTTTTAATCAATATGGATTTTCGATTTCGTAATAATATGGGAACTAATGAAGCAACTTAGAAACTTATAGATAATTTATATAATAAGTTAGAGAACAATTAAAAAACTTTAACTGTAGTCTTGGATCTAGCAAAGGCTTTGGACACAATTTGCTACAGTACTCTGTACAATAAATTACATTACAAAGTAGGAGTATCTCAAAGTACAATTCTGGGCCCAATTTTGTTTCTCATATATGTCTTGCTGAAATTAAATATCGAAGCTCAAATCACCTTACCTGCAGATTATACAGCCATTATATTTGAAGTATATAACTATGTCGAACTTATACTAAAGGTGGTAAATTAAATGGCTGTGATAGTCCATAATTTAAATAGGGATTTCTTATCACTAAATTTGCTGAAAACTAAATTTACATATTTTCCTACAAACAATTACCTATTCAAGCCATTATTTTTATTCATACTTTGGAAAAACTTTATACAAATTCAAATTACTCAAAAATGTAACCAAAATAGCAACCATAAAAATATTTTTCCGCGACCACCACTAAAAGTAGGCCTTTTGGTGCTAGCTTTTTTCACTAAAAGTGACGTTTTATAATTTAGCGTGTTAAAAGTGAAATCAGCTGTTTACTTTTAGCACATGTGCTAAAAGTGAAGTGAGGTTATAAAACTACAATTTCGAACTGGAAGTGAGGTTGTAAAGTTATTTTAGTAACTTTTTGCGTTAGAGGTAAAGTGTTTTTTAAATAATTAAAGCGTTATGTAATGAATAAAGTCAGATGTGTACTATTATAATTACCTTTGATAACTGACTTTGACAGACTGGCTCCGGAAACGTTCACCTGCTCGTCAAGGCCATCTCTTTATTATGACATAAATTATAACTGTCATAAATGCACACCTTTGTTAAATCGACATTTATGGACTAATAACGGTAAATTTAAGGCCGTAGAAAAAATATTGTGTGCAAACTCGTGCTAAAAGTGGTTTATGCATGAGATATGTTATGTTCGGCTTCGTTTCATGATTTTCATGTCTCGTGCATAAACGGCCACTTCTAGCACTTGTTGCACAAATAGCTATTATTTTGCTTTGATACAATCCGTAATTCTGCGAGTTGATATTTGTTGCATTTGGAAATCTCCACAATAACGTTATTTTCGGAAGCTGGGGTATTATCTGTAAGGTAAGTATACGTATTTTCATTAGCTATTTGTTCTTATAAATACCAATATTCATTTCCGAGATTTGCTCACAGATTTAAAACCAGAAGTAAGGAAACACTTTCGTCTGTTATGCCAAAAAGATCAAAGCCTACCTCATAATAACGTACACATTTAAACAAAATTAAACAATCGATAAAAAGTAAGCCTATGGATCACTATAGTATGTATACATTTATTGGATGCGACTTCTTATTAGTACTTTAAAAGTACCTCATTTTTTCTATAATACAGTAGATACTTGATTTTCTAGTTTAGTTAATTTGGAAATTTCTAATTAATTTGCTTATGACTTGGCCACACACAAGACTACTTCTTCGTCAGTTTATCATTATTAATTTACTGAATTTTTCTACACATAAAATAAAATAAATAAAAATAAATATATCTCCGAAGTTTCAATAAAATATTTCATTAAACATTTGAATTCCTATCGTTGGGTTTGTGGAGGGTAAAATGTTTATGAAGAGAAAGGTAGAAATAACCCATACATGTTTATACCTAAAAGCTAAAATAAACACAAATTTTATTCCAGAATTTGGCGACAAACGGGATTAAAAAATTAAAATAATCTAAGAAACCACCAAATATATTATTTATAGATACACTCTATATCACTAAACTACTGGAGGTATTTTTACTAAATTTACATTTTCTTCAATCAGGTAAAACGCATTGTAGTGCTACGAGGTGTGTATTGTCCTATAAAATCGCATTCAAAATTGAAGCCAAAACACACCACGACTGAACACATTAGAGCGCTGTAAAATGGTGTGTTCTGTCTCTACGCCACCCGGTATATGACCATTTGCAGTTTTACACAGCACTGATAAGAAGCGTTGTAGTCAGAGGCGTAGCTAGAGATCAACGGGCCCTGTATCATAAACTGCTAAGTGCCCCCCCCCCGTCAGCCCCCCCCCCGCAACAAATGTTTTCCACTATTAATTCAATACTGGAGCTTTCAACACGATTATTATGAGTTTTTAAAACGGCGCTGATTTGCAAACTTCACTTTGACGTTTTGGTGAAATGTCAGTCAAAGGCTACTCACTAAATTGAAATCATTGAAATCAATCGGGCTCGTGTGAAAACACTGCGGCATTAGGTGTTTTCAATGACAGTCGATTTTGATTGGCCGTAGCTGACAAATTGAACAATTTTTATTGGTTCGTTCATTATAGTGTTGAATAATCAAATAAACGTATAAAGATACGAACTCAATTTTTATTTTTTAACAAAACGAAATATAATAATAATAACTAATAAAAATAAATAATAAAAAAAGTAAAATTTAATTACATATTTTTACTAACAGACATATTACGTAAAAAGAGGGGTAAATCATAGTTTACAGTTTACATATATAGCTAAATCAGATAACCAAACACTTTCCGCCCATATAAACCTAAATTCTTAAATGTGAACTGAGCAAAAGTTTCCAAATTAAATTTATATAATTTTTTTTTTGAGAGCTCGAGTGCTGATGGGCCCCCCTGGCTCGTGGGCCCTGTATCGTTGATAAGGCAGATACAGCAGTAGCTACGCCCCTGGTTGTAGTTTACTTACCGGGTTTGTTTATCCCGCACGGTCACGACCGCCCACAATGGTATTACAAAACGTAAGAATACAATAAACGATGAGTACAGTAGCTTGTACTATTGCACGCGGTAGTATAAGAAGAGTATACGGCAGATGCTCTGTTAATAGTTAGCAGGTGATGGAAGCTCAATTGGCTAGAGACAGTTGCAACAATTGAATGTCCCATTAGTTGACATTCGCTACCCACAATTGTGAAACGTTCCGATTTCCTTGTGAAACGTAGTTAATTTTGTAAGATAAGTAGTTGTGCAGTTTTAATTCAGTTAAAATGAGCATTCCTCGAACTGCCTTTAGAGCTATGATTTTCTATGATTATAAAAGACAGTTAGGATACCAGCAAAGCCATGAAAATTTGATAGCAGCTTTTGGCGATGCTGCCCCTTCATTATCCGCTGTAAGTCATTGGTTACGCGAATTTCGATGAGGGCGAGAGCTGCTAGAAGACGAAGCAAGACCTGGAAGACCTGCAGAAGCTGCCTGTTCAGAAAATGTTGATCGTGTAGCAAGCTTGATTCAGTCCAGTCGAAATATTACTTATAGGGAGATTCAGGAGGAAATGAAGATTGGATCCTCGGCGGTGAATACCATTTTGCATAAACATCTTGGGGTAAGAAAGCTAGCAAACCGTTGGATACCGCATTTGCTATCAGAAAGTTGTCAGGTCATTTTGGCAGCCTACAGCAATATAATTAACCATTTAAGCCTTCAGAGCTGCTTGTCTGTACTTTAAACCCTTTTTAGCTATTTAATTTTTCATCACATATTGTAGCAATAATGAATTCGAACACCCTTTAGCGTAGCTGTCCCGAGTTGGCAACATTTTGGGCTACCCTTTGAACGCCGTTCCTTGCAGGTGGCTGTCTGGGTTTCGTTCCGCAACGTTAGTTTTCAGGCTAGTTAAAAATTCAGCCTGTTAGAGCAAATGAGAGGGCCTCTATTCGTCCTTGTCGCTCCGATACGCTTTTGTTTTATCCGGCGGGCGTCCTGCCTTGCGATTGGCTACTTGTTGCGGCCTGATGACGCTGCTTTTTGGCGCGAGAGAGTCGTTGTGGCACAAGGAGCGTTAGGTGGTGTTCTGATTTTTTGCCGTTGGTGTGTCTGGATGCTCGCGTACCTTGATGGCCGTTAGCTTTGCTTCGGCAACGTAAGGCCCAGGTTATGCCCATGCTTCCCTAGAGGGGGTCAAACTCGCAGAGCTTCTGAAATTGTTGGCCTCGCCGTCGTCTTGTCCCGTAAGGGGACGTATTCCAGTCGTCGCCCTTTGGTGGATTTCCCACAAGTACCGCACTGACTCTCACGCTTCCGTTCCTGCGTCGAGTACTGTAGGCACGCCGTCTGCAGTCGTTTTGCCTACGCTCGGCGGGCGTCCATAACAAGGTAGCATGTGTGCATGTAACTTTAATTAATCATCTGTTATTTGTATGGCCTAAATTTGCATACTGTGGTCGCTAACCTAATGTATTTTGACTGCAATCTTTCGTAATTAATCATCTGTTATTTGTATGGCCTAAATTTACATTCTGTGGTCGCTAACCTAATGTACTTTGTCCGCAATCATTCGCAATTAATCAGCTGTTATTTTTATGGCCTAAATTTTGCATTCTATGACCGCCAATTTAATGTACAGTCGTGTGCAAATAAATCTGGGACAGTGTTTTTTTCACATGCAGATTCAGTTAAGAATTTGAAGAATATTTCCATTGATTTCCTCTTATTAGAGAGAGTTACCGGTTTCAGTAATTGTTAAAGTTTAATGTAACTCTTTCTGATAGCAGGAAATCCATGGAGATATTCTTCAATTCTTAACTGAATCTGCATGTGAAAAAAGCACTGTCCCAGATTTATTTGCACACGACTGTACTTTGACCTTAATCACTGATAGTTAATCATCCACTACTTGTAAGGCCTAACTTTGCATACTGTTGCTGCTAGTTTAATGTGCTTTGGGCACTGTCACTTTTAATTAATCTTCTGTAGTTAGCGCTAGCCCAATTTGGAATATTGTTCTTGGGTCACAAACGTTGTGGCCGCCGCCGCCGTTAATAATTTAAGGTTCACGTAACTGGCCGACCAAGGTCTGTCGGATTATTTGAGTTTATGTCGGCCGCCCACGGCCGGTTATATGTATATGACTATTGATGTACTAGAAATAGAGCGCATCTCCAGCTGGGGCCCCAGATTTAGATGTAGGTTAGTTTTGAAGTCCTATAAATCGCTTACGTCAGACGAATAGACGAGTATTTGAACAAAGGTCTTATTATTGCGGCGAATCTGTGAATGCTCTTTTTAGGATAAGCTTTATTATGTAACGATTTATGTACGGCGAAGCCTGAGCGTTGGAGCGACACAAGTAAGTTTGACGACGCTTGCCGCAGTGGTGACGTGGTTAGTGAGGCCGAGATCCCGTATCACACCCCGTTTTACCCTCAAGGTCCGGTTAAACGAGAGTCTTCTTGGACCTTGTGGCGCCCATTTATTTCGACATATATATACAGTGTGGTCCATTAAGTGTGCAACAAATGGGACATTTTTTTATTAGTTGTAAAACCAAAATTTAAATACAGCTAAAAGTTAGTGCATGTTCGATAACCATATCAGATGCCCTTAGAATGGCTTCAAGTCAAACAATATACAGCGCAGGACAAAAAATATGTAATGCGTTCAAGAATAAAGTTACCCTATTTCAAAAAATATAGCAAAATGTTATTGAGAAAAGTTGTTTAGAATCAAAAGTTATGCTCAAATACAAAGTCACGGCCTCCTATTCGAATTTTGATTGTTTTTTTTTGTAAAATTCTGTATTATCCCCGTATGATACATATTTTTATTATTCTGATTTTATTAAGAGTTTTTCATATGTAAATTATTATTAGTAAAGCATTTGCCTTGTTAAAAAGAATATTTGCGAAATTCTAAAGTTCTGTTAAATATCGTTGCAACAAACATGAAGTGGACGCTTACCTAAAAAAATATAAATCCAAGTAAATTTTACAAATACGCTTCAAGTTGCTAAAAGTAATTTAAAAGGGATATGGTTGTGGCTACTTTAAATACATATAAAATCAAAATAATAAAAATATGTATCATACGGGGGTAATACAAAATTTTCCAAAAAAGAATCAAAATGCGAATAGGAGGCCGTGACTTTGTACTTGAGCATAACTTTTAATTCTAGACAACTTTTCTCAATAAAATTTTGCTATATTTTTTGAAATAAGGTAACTTTGTTCTTGAACGAATTTCATATTTTTTGTCCTGCCCTGTATATTGTTTGACTTGAAGCCATTCTAAGGGCATCTGATATGGTTATCGAACATGCACTAACTTTTGGCAATATTTAAATTTCGATTGTACAACTAATAAAAAAGTTTCCCATTTGTTGCACACTTAATGGACCACACTGTATATATGTCTCAACACGCTTGCCCGGTGACGTACCGTTTAAACCTCGGGCATCTCCCTGAGCGTACCAGCCGAGGCCTATACCTGACGATTCTCAGGGCGAGCGTGCCACCGTTTCCGGACTTGACTAGTCTTTTGATACTCACACCGTGTGGGTGTCGTTTAGTTATTTTGATACTGTAACAAAATCAAAAACAGGATCGAATAGACTGGTGTAAATTTATGTTGCAAAAATTTCCAAGCAAGTGGCATACATTGTAACAGGTGACTAATCTTGGGTATGCAGTTACGACCCTGAAACTAAACAGCAGTCTAGTGTTTGGGTATTCGAAGATAAAGACTTGCCCACAAAAGTAATTCTTGGCAGAAGCGTCAATAAGAAAATGATTGCCTTCTTTTTTTTGGAGGGGGGGGGGGGGGGAGAGGAGCCACCATGTCTCCACTGCATGGACTGTTCTTTTGTTTCTAGTATATAGTGGTGAACCCACATTTCATCAGTTGACGTACAAAATCCACCTCACTCTTTCGACGACCCTATAAACACTCCTGTGAAATTTTCATGCAAATCAATGGCAGCACCCACCTTTCCGATGGTTTTTTTTCATACCCAATTAATATGTAGGTCGCACGTTTCTTGACAATGTTTACCTGCAATTTACAATATGAATAGTTGATAGCTTTAAGT
>CALNHX010009259.1:0-51746 GCA_940337035.1 Agriotes lineatus | reverse complement strand
ATACATATCAGTCACCCCTCCGTCCTTGTTGCTCTAGCACGTAATTATGAAGATACAGCGGGACACGTTTCTCTCGAGTCGATCGTCGTGGTACATTT
The DNA here is from genome assembly GCA_940337035.1 of Agriotes lineatus. Taxonomy (NCBI): domain Eukaryota; kingdom Metazoa; phylum Arthropoda; class Insecta; order Coleoptera; family Elateridae; genus Agriotes; species Agriotes lineatus. The sequence continues at coordinate 51,648 of CALNHX010009259.1, read as the reverse complement.
TGTTGTTCTTGACCAATGTCCGTTCGTTGAGGAGTATCTTGTTCGGTGTTCAAACCTCCTTCTACCTCTTCTGTTGGTTGCTCTAGTCGATTCTCAGTACGTGAAGACGAATTGTTGTCCGGCGTACCGGCATCGTCATCTCCCAGATCTTGAGATATAGGAAGAGGCGCTAATTGTCTATTAGAGACTGTGGTCTCTCGACCATCGGGAAGTTTTACGTAAGAGTAAGACGGGTTCGCTTCTAGAAGCTCGACCTCTTTGACGTAGGGTTCATATTTAGATTTTCTGACGTTATTTCTTAACAAAACAGGTCCTGGGGTCAAAAGCCATGTAGGTAGAGATTGTCCGTTACACGTCCGCCGGGGATGATTGAACATTTTCTCATGAGGAGTAGCGTTGGTAGCAGTACACAATAATGATCGTATGGCATGTAAAGCAACGGGTAAAACTTGTTGCCAGTTCTCAGTTTCCAAATTTTTGGATTTTAGACTAAGTTGAATTGTTTTCCACAAAGTACCATTTAATCGTTCAATTTGCCCGTTTCCTTGGGGGTTATAAGGCGTTGTCCTACTGCAAGCTACTCCGGTAGAATTCAAAAATTGTTTCAGTTCTTCAGACAAAAAAGTCGTTCCTCTATCCGAGTGTATATACATTGGAGCACCGAAGGTAAAAAACAGATCTTTTAAACATTTAATTACGGTTGTAGCGGTGTGCTTACATAACTCGTGCTACGCACTCGTTTGTAACTTACACACACGTATATTAATGATGCTGTTATCCCACTTGTATAGTAAATAACTATTATCTTACAGTAGCAGCTATTACCATACATTATACAACTGTTTTCAGTGACTAAAATGAAGTTTTATTCACATGTGAGTTTTCATTATTTATACTACTGCATTGTTGGTAGCACTGTCAAGCTATGTCAAATTCGTAATTTTCAGGTTACCTTTTGCGTCAGTCTGTGTCAAATAACGATCAAAACCTAACCTACGAACCTCGAATTTGACATAGACTGACAATATACTTCAGTACTGCCAATACATTTCAATACTGTGAAACGTATGTCACAAATCATAGGCGACTAATTATAAATTTATTTTGCTACATATTCCGACTGCGCAAACTATTTAGGCATAAGAATTGCTACTGTAAGATAAAACGTTGTATATCACATGTGAGCGAAATGCCATTATAAGCTCGTGAGAAATTGTATCGCTCGTGCTGGGGCACTCGCGATTCAAAATTCTCACTCGCAAATGATGATGCATTTCTCTCACTTATAATATAATCTACTATTTATTTCAAACAACAAAATTCAAGAAGTTTAAGTTAGCTCGTCTGCAAAGAGCCTGCCTTTGCTCTAAACAATATCCTAAGCGAAACTTCTCCCCACATTAGTTGACGTATTAGTGCTAGTACTCTGAACAACCCATTTAATTTTTAAACGCAGTTCTTCAAATTGTTAGTTGTAGTGAAAACGACTTTCCAGAGGAAATTTTCGGCATTTCTGTCTCAGTTTCACAAAATTCCATACTTCTGAAATGGTCAACGGGAAGAATATCGCAGCTAAATCTACCAGTTCTGCAATTTATTTAAATGAATAATCTGGATAGTCATTAGCGGTAATACAAACCTCTTTTAAATTCCTGTCTTCGTTGGGAACATTAATAAGCCTTTTGTGCTTTTGGGGAGAAACACATCCAAAGTTTCCAAAATTTGAAATAACTCCATGTAACGTTGATAACGATGAAGAACGCCTATTCCCAAATGTTGTGAAAGAATTGTGAATTTCCCGAACCGTTGGACCCTGATAATACCATTTTACAATTTGCACTGTTCCGTTGCTTCGTAGTTATCGATTTTAAAGATAGAAATGACAGCAGATATTATCTACCATAGCCAGCTTCATCTGTGTCCGCTAACGCTTTACATAGCCGTTCCAATTCACCTAAACCAGTTCTGAGAAAGTTGGCCATGGGTATAAGGTCACTAAATCACGTTAGCTACGCTAACACAGGTAGGGAAACACCATTTGACAGGTTCAAAAAACGAGTTTGTCAATGTCAAATTTACCATAGGCGCTACTAAGGGCATAAATAATTTTTCTTATTATTAATAGGTATATCCTTCGAATGCGATGCCATAATCCTTTCTTTAGGTTGTAAGTTAGACAGATGATCGTTTTTAACCGCAATTTGAAATGTTTTTCGTCTACTGACCCTGAAACTTGAAGATCTGAAGAAATATCAAAGGTAATTTTTCACGATTACAAATCATTTGCCTAAATTATGACCTAAAGAGATGATTGTGATCTCGGATTCCCTAGTTCTCCCGACGAATTTTGTCAAAACGTATTTATATTTAATAGCATTATGGTTTTCATTTGCTGCGTTAAAGGTTGCCTGAACAACAGCATAAAAAGGTACACGCTGTTTCAAGTTCCTGAAGGTAATTTAAACTGCAATATTTAGCAATAGTTTTTAATGAATTACTTATTGCAAATTAAGGACCAAGAAATAGCATAAAACGGCAGAAGTGGTTGAAAGAAATAAATAGACCACTAGATATGCATCATTTACGTGTATGTGAGGTGCCGAAGTATTGGAATGCGGTGAGAGGTACACAATATTCGCTAAAGCTTTATATTTGTGAAAATTATTTTTTTAAGCTGGAAAACGTTCACAAATAATTTGTTATGTAATATTTATTTATTGCATTCACGTTACACAACTTCAATTTATTTCTATTATAACCTATATACTGATTGGGTACGCCACTGACAAAAACGAGTTTGGTTTGACATAAATAACTCCGAGTTTCCCTACCTGTGTTAGCGTAGCTAACGTGATTTAGTGACCTTACATGGGTACTCCCCGTTGCGCCATCTATTAGAGACTTTAACAAGTTAATGACAGTCGACGTTTTCGAATTTTGATTGTCGAAAAGGTTATTTTTTTCCATTTGTAATTCAAATACATGCTAAAATGGGAAAAAGTTGTTTTAATTTTTAAAAATAAAAATTCGCCCTTCCAGATCCCAGCAAATCCTTTAATTAGGCCGGCGTGGATCAACTGCTTAGAAAATTGCGGTAATTATTTTGTGAATTTGTTGTAACATTTTTTTAAATACTAAATTGTAGTAATTGTAGGTATTAATAACATCAAGGACTACTCGGTTATTCCCAATTCGTAACAAAGATTGGTCATGGGCGCGAACTGATATAAGTAAGGCCGAAGCATTTGCTGCACATCTCCAGCCGCTACCATCGAATGATGACGATAATGATCGATACCTTCCTGTTAGCCCCTTTTCAACTTTCACCTCCCATTAAACCCTTCTCTATTGCAGAAGTTGAAACAATGATTGCTACTAGAACAAATTGTAGAAAAACTCCAGGATATGACTTAATTACTGGGCGAATACTTAAAGAATTGCCTCCTAAAGCTGTCAGATTAATAATGCTGATCTTCAATATTATTCTGCGGACAGGAATTTTTCCAGCCCAGTGGAAGGTCACCCAAGTGGTCTTAATCCTGAAGTCTGGGAAACCGAGCAATGACCCAACCTCCTACAGACCCATAAGTTTGTTTTCACTGTTCTCCAAACTTTTTGAACGTATGTTCCTTAAACGGCTCTCCTCGATCATTGAAGACGAAGATCTCATACCCAATCGCACGCCTTGTCGTGAAGGTTACAATGAATAATCAAGCCTTACCGCAAACAGATTGTGCAAAGTATTTAGGACTGCACCTCAACAAAACATTAACATGGCGAACCCATCTGGACTAAGAGAAAACAGCTAAACTTAAAATTCAAGTCCTATTACTGGTTACTAGGTCGTAACTCCAAGCTGTCTCTCTCCAATAAACTCTTGGTCTATAAAACCGTTCTAAAGCCAATCTGCAGTTATGGAATCCAGCTTTGGGGCACTGCATCAAACTCTAACATTGAGATACTGGAACGGTTTCAGTCGAAGAGTCTTCGTACCATCTGTGATGCCCCCTACTATAGCCCAAATAAAGAAATCAGAGAAGACCTTAATATCAAATCAGTTAAACAAGAAGTAGTGCTAAGCATCTTCAGCAATTGGAACTGCCTAGACTTACGTGTTTCAAGCCTTTGGATCTTCCTTACCGCTTTTAATTTGTACCTGTATTTTCCATATACATTTGTAAGAAAATTTATTAGGAGAAATGCCATTGGGTGTTTGCTCCTCATGTACATTTCACTGTAATTTACCGTCTTATTTAAATCTGATTTGCTTATTGTTATAACTAACAGATTGCAAATAAACTTTTATTAAAAAAAAAACTCGGTTATTTGCAAAAATCATTTTGAAGACCATTGTTTGGATTACACTTTGAAATTTGTTCGTTTGAAGAATGAAGCTGTCCCTTCCTTAAATGTATTTGACTAATATAAAATATTCCTTATTTTCAGTTAATTAATAGTACTTCTAATGACATTTCTCCCTGATAATCTCCCAACTTCTGATTTTTCCTAAACTTGTACTGTGGATAACCATAAAAATTTAGTGGAATATGTAATGTTTGAACTACCGAGTTAGAAGAACTTAATCGTAATTATCAAAACTATTTATTATGATTTTTTCAGCTTACACTAAATTATACGGCAGTATAAACAATTACAATAGAGTATTAACTTCCCTTGACAAAGTCCTAACCTAAACTTTTGCGTAATTTTTTTTAAATCTGCAATTTATTCCATAATATCCACTGTATATTGACAACTGATAACATCAATAATAAATTAATTACCTCATTAAAACCTTTTTATCATATTATAAATGACAGGCACGGTGATGACAAGCCCGAAGCCATTGGATTTTTACTTCGACCAGGATCTTCACCATTTGTAGCCATTCCTTAGTTAAATAAATTGTTATGAGACAAAACCACTAGAGAACTTGGCTTTATTTAACTAAGGACTTTGACAGTAATCAATATAATAAATTGACAGAAATCAATGACTAGGAATTTTATTTAAATGCCCATTACAAATTTAAAAATATTAATTATCCGGCTGACGGTCGCGTCTGCGCCGGATAAGTTGTTCTCTGGTTTGTAAACTTGAAATTTGGTCCATTTCAGCTAAAAGCTCTACTACTCTGTTGACTTCATTTATGATATTGTGTAGAATGCCTCTTATAGTATTTATGTTCACTCGTATTCTGCCAGGCCTGGAGCGACGGGGCATCTTTATTTTGGTAGTATCTAGAAAAAAAATATATAAACAAATACATTTTAGGCTGCAAAAATTTCTTACTTGTTCACTAGTAGGGCGCAGAATATACTTGGATACAAGGAATGCACTGAATATATACCAGATTAAATAACACAATTTCGAAATTTAGAGCACGCTATTGACACTTGACAGCCAAGAAAACAGGTGACCAACCGCGCCGAGGCATGCGCAGAACTAACTTGACCAATAAATATGTTAATAAATCCGCAATAAATCTGAATAAATATAAATAAATCTGAAAAATCTGAATAATTCCAAAGAAATCCATATAAATCCACATAAATCCAAATAAATCTGAAAAAATCCAAAATATCCAAATAAATCTTCATACATCCATGCATGTGTACACCATAAATCCTCAGCTGTTTCCCCCTCGAGGCCTTCTAAAGCTTATGTTACCTAGCGACGTCAACGATACAGCCAATCAAAATAAAATTTTTGGATTTTAGCTTAACGTTATCCTAACGCTAATTTACGGTGAGGGTGTGCAAAAACTCCTTATTTTCTAAGTATGGATCTCCAAGTTTTAATAGCATGATGACAAATTAGTCACCTAAAGCGTGTCTAGGTTGTTTTGTTTTAGGGCGTTAACTGACTAATAATTGGCTTATACTTATTAACTCATAATCTTCAATTTATTTTGTTACCTTTCGGTGTCGAAGACCATGCATACCATACGAAAAGTGCAGTGGAGGTAAATTGGCATTGTCTCACGCGGTTATCAGAAACTATCCATATCTATTTCAGTGGGATACGATCCTTCATGTAGCAGTACATATCGTAGCTTCTACAGGAATATCGTTCAATATTAATTAATCCTAATAGATAGGCAACTTTAAGCGCAAGACCAGTAGGAGGGGTTGCCTACCCTTTTTGAAATTTAATTTAGAAGGCCCATGGTTACGTTAATAAAAGAACAATAAATAACAAAAATTATTACTTCCTGTTTAATTGAGAAAGCAAAAGGGCGCTTCTCTATGCAGAAGCGAAGCAAATTGAAAATCCTAGCTTAGAAAGGATACAAGCAGACAATAGTAAGCCTTTATTTAACTCATACAGCATAGTATTAAAACATAATAATTTTTCAGGCAGATAGGATAAATTCCACAAACATTTTCTTTCTGAAAAGGGCAGTTATTATATAACTGGTAGGTAGACGGCAAACTAATACATACAAATCGTAATAGAGGGTTTTCCTTGATTCAGCTCTTAGTGTCACCTCTTTGACCACCAGCTCTTAGGGCTTCCTCTTTGACTACCAGCTCGTCGGTCTTTTTCATTTGACGCCAGTTCTGGTCAGTTGTATATTCGCCATGGAGAAGTGTGTCGATAAGTTACGAGCGATAAGGAAAAGAGAGGACGCAATTAGAAATCTATAACCAGTTAGGAGATCACTCACCAGTCAAGGGCAACTTCTTTGGTTCGATGAGGAGTTCTTCATAGTTAATGTTGGCAGATGGAGAGGTCCAGGTTCAAGGGTTCTCTGCATTAACCGTATGTTAGTCCTGAAAGGGTTTAATATCGTTAGTTAGACTTAAACCCGCGTCATAGCTTAAATATAATTAAATTAGGGCGTAAGCCTTAAGAATATTCAATAACAGATTAGTTTCAAGTAAAAACAATAGTTACTTACCAGGTGATGTGGCCTGAAGTGAGATTAAATCGTTCTGTGACTGTCAAGTTGGTTTTTGGGTCACTTGTCAAATAATAAGTTTTTTTTTTCATAAAGGACCTTTCTTATACCACATGGAATGATAACAATTAAACTAAATACCGATCATTAATCGTAATTAAGACCTAGGAAAGAGAAATACGAGGGTATAGAGAGCTCTTTATATTTTCATCTTACGAACTGGAGGTTATTAATTAAATAGGTATAAGAAACCTCCTAGATACTGATAGATTTATTAATCCTAACGTTTTATTAGAACAAATTCTAACTTGTCAGAGAAGAATAAAACTTGCTAAATAATTACATAATGTGTATTAAAATTAGAAAGGTATAAGCCTCTAAGGCATAACAATTGATTTGTGGACTGTTAGAAAGAATACGTAACCTTTGTAAACTTATTAAATTTAAAACTTTTTAAATAAAGTTATGGCGCCCATTTCTTCTGATTAATGAACTTTTACCTTTATATGAAAGTGAAACGAACTAAAAATCCCACAATTGTTAAACCCTGATAAGAAACCGTATCTTGAGCTAGTCGGTGAAGTGTAAGCCTTCAAAGGTAAGTAAGGATGAGAGGTACACGAAGTGGCGACGCAACGTGGAGGCTCGAGTAAAAGGGACCATTTCAATTAAAAGAAAATTTAACGCTTCACTATCATAAAAGGTATAGTTCCGGAATTTAACAATTACTAATAGGTTGCATTGTATTCGATCATACAGTTCATTAATTGCATAGTAATTAAATCAATATGATAAAAGTAAATTATTTAGCCTCAGATGAATTAGATTGGGAGTTGGTTACTAGAAATATCAATACTGAAAATAGGAATGTGGAGGAAAAAAGGAAATTATTAAGAACACAATTGAATATAGAGAAGTGTGATGTATCTAAAAGTTCCACATATTTACCAGTTGCTTTGGAGGTTTCTCAAGAAATAGATTTTTGCAGTAACAGAATAAAATATCTTAGAACATTAGCGCAGAACTTTGAAGATAAACCGTTATCAGCTACTTATGATAGATTAACTACCAAACTACAACATTTATATCGTAGGTTAGAATATATCGCGACTTCAGTAGATGATCAAGTTAAAACTAAATGGACTCACCTCAAAGATCAATGGTTAGAATTATCAGTAACAATTTCAGAAGTAGCTGAGGATGATGCTATGCGATTCAATGATTTGGTAGCAGTGTTGGATCATTCAGGACAACCTAATCAAAGTGATGTTAAAATAGAACTGCCAGTAGGAAGTACAGATCCGTTACCTAACATTAATTATGAGTTACCAACAGAAACAATTAATCAACCATCTCATAGTTCACCTAACATTAATAGTCGAAAGGTAGAATTTGATATCTCGGAACCAATGAATCAATACACAGAGAGAATGAAAAATTTAAATATATCACAAGCTCCGTCATACAATTATCAAACAGGTTTTGTAATGAATTCAGTTAGTGTATCCAAGTGGAATATTAAGTTCTCAGGTAATACAGCTAGTCAAGGTGTTAACTCATTCTTAGAACGAGTAGAAGAACTAAGAGTGGCCAGAAATTTGTCATATGAACAGTTATTCTTAGAAGCAATAGATTTGTTTGAGGATCAAGCACTAATTTGGTTCAGGTCAATTAGAAGTAAGATAGGGAGTTGGAAAGAAATAGTAGAATTACTAAAAAGACATTATTTACCTAGTGATTACGATGAAGCATTATGGGATGAAATTCGATCTCGAGTACAAGGTGTAGATGAACGTCCTCACATCTTCATAGCGGTTATGATAAATTTGTTCAATAGATTAAACTCAGTTCCCAGTGAAGATATTCAGTTAAAATATATTAGGAAAAACTTGCAACCTTATTATATAGTCCAGTAACTTTATACATCAGAGCTTGCGTCAAATCCGGTAGTTCTGATTTTTTGCAGACTTGTTTATGATGTTGTCCCAATGAATAATCCAAGTTTGTGACCTCGAGCGCCGAACGCAACTTTGTCAAAAATCGAAAAAACCGCTAAAATTTCGGCTTTTCTTCACATTTTGGCGTTCATAACCCTGAGGACTAGTTTTTGATAGTACCTTCGCAGGACGTTTTCAAAGTAGACAAAATTTTCTACAATATGAGACTAGAGTTGTCTCTGTAGACCCAATAGTTTCCGAGATAAAGCCTTTCAAATTCAGACGGGCTATTTTATTCTCGGGACATGCGGAGTCATGGGGAGTCACAATCATTATACCTCCCATTGCGTGAAAAGTACCCGTCCCATCTAAAGTGTTGACATTAAAGTCGGCGTTATCAAAAGAAAATGGCACAAACGACATTGAAGGGTACTTAACATGAGTTGGTCTGGTCGCATGATGGCCGAGGTTTCCAAATGATAGTATCCTTGTAACTAGCTGAGAATCCAAGCGTTGACAATAACTCAACCAGACGTTTTGACCCGAACTTGTGATACAAGAATACACCAATCCCATACAGTAATGAAGAGATGAACGAGCGAGGCCAGACTGCCGATACTATTGAATGTGCAAGAGCAACGCACTTCTTTCTATAGGGACCCAAGCAGCTTCGTTTGTCTTTTAAAATGACTGTTTCAAGCAACAGTTTCAAAGAATCAGGGATAAGTGAATTTACATTCTGGAAGAAGTCGTCGGATGGTGTGAATTGTGTTGTGTCGTACACTTGTGACCGTATATTCTCTCGTATGACTTCAGCAGCTGCCTTCACCACGCCTAGTCTTTCTGCTTGAGGATCTGAGCTTCTACTGTCATACCATGTACTGGTGAGGATTTTGTGACTTGTGTTTTTAAACCAAATAGTCGTGTGTTTGAACGATCTCTGAACGATCAAAATGTCCTCCCCATACATTTCAAACAAGCGATTTTTGACTGTTCGTGGTTGAGGTCGTTCTCCTTCTATCTGGTCCATGAGTTCATCTAGACAGAACTGACACTCCTCAGCGTTCTCTTCCAGAAATGAATAAATCCCTTCCATGGCCTCATCAACTGTGGGATGCTGACGATTTCCCCTAGACTTTCCTGTTGGTGGTGCCTGGTAGAACTTTGTTTGGCAAAACCGATGATATCTGGCATCAAGGGCTACCAAATCTGTGTTCTCAGATATACGCTCTTTTATTTTAAGAGCCCATTCATCACCACGTTTCTCAGCTGCTTTCAAGATTGTTGCATTGAGAGACATCTTTTCCGCAATAATGACATTGTTCCTTTTTTCTGGCTTCTTCTTGCTTTCTGCCACAAGAAACTCTTCAGTTATTTTGTCTCCACAGAGACAACAGTGTTCTCTGAATTTGAACTGCTCAGGCGTAATATTTGATTTTCCACTGCAAACAGCTGCTTTCATCAACTTCGGATTATTGTATTTTATCTGACAAGCACTGTGCACATATACTCGTATCTCATTCACACTTTTCAATAAACGCTCATTTTCTCGGTTTTTAAGGGAAATACTAGACGCAATAAGGGTTTTTACACCTCTTTCCTTCACTAACCGCACTTCACCACTCTCTTTACATATAAAACACAAAGCCACGGTGGGACTGGGATCCGACACTCTATAGATTTTGAGTTTAAACGGCACTCAAGTCATGGGCAGCAGGCCAGACAAAAACTGAAATGAAAAAAAGCTTAGGGTAGGTTATAAACGTGCTACAGGTGGGTCGCATTCGTGACTTCACACGAGCAACACTAGCACACTCCGTCGGAGGTAATTGGAACTACATCCCGCCAGAGTTGTTCGAGTCACGTCTAAAATATTGCAAAAAAATTATAAACTTTGAAAAGCTTTATCTCGGAAACTATTGGGTCTACAGAGACAATTCTAGTCTTATATTGTAGAAAATTTAGTTTACTTTAAAAACGGTCTGAGAAGGTACCATCAAAAACTAGTGATTTAGGGTTATAATCGCCAAAATCTGAATAAAAGCCGAAATTTTCGCAGTTTTTTCGATTTTTGACAAAGTTGCGTTCGGCGCTCGAGGTCACAAACTTGGATTATTCATTGGGCCAACACCATAAACAAGTCTGCAAAAAATCAGAACTACCGGATTTGACGCAAAGTACCCCGTATTCTTAGGCGACAAGGTTACTGGACTAATAGTAGTCACCTTACGTTAACCCAAGTCATTAGCATAAATTCACTTATTGATTACTGTCGAGATTTAGAAGAGACGAAAGAAAGAAATAAAAAATTTAGACCAAATTTTTCCTTAGTTAAAACACCTTTAGAACCTGACTTAGCATATAAAGTACAAGCTCAAGTAAAACGTCAAATTCATTCCTCTACTATTAGTAACAAGTTGTCAAATAAGTTAACCAATGCTGATAAGAGAGAAGTATCATCTAGAAAGTTTATAAGAAATTTTACGAATGTAACTTGTTGGAATTGTAATGAAAAAGGTCACACCTATCATAAATGCAATAAAGAACGTACCTTCTTCTGCTACATTTGTGGGAATCCCAATGTTAATTCTAATAATTGCGATAAATGTAAAGGTCAATTTCGAAAAAACGAACAGAGACAAGCATCGTCCGCAGTCCGCGAAGCTTAAGTCCAACAATTCTAAGGGCTGAAAAGTTGAAATGGAATGAATGGTTAAAAAAAGTCTCACAATTTTGTAAAAGTTCTCAAGCTAATTATACGTTTTCACATAATCATAAAGATAATCGTCCTTTTATTAAGGTTAAAATTAAAAACATGTCATTGTTAGCTCTTTTAGATACTGGTGCTAATCAAACTATAATAGGCAGGCAGGGTTTATTTTTGATTAATCAGCTTAAATTACCTTTAACCAAGCCTGGAATACAGATGAACTTGCAAACAGCTGATGGAAATTACCAATCTATTATGGGAATAGTAGAATTACCGATAACTATAGAAGGAATAACCCAGAATTGTTAGTTGTTTAGTTTCCAAATACTATTTCGGCTTCTCTTACTCTTGGAGTTGATAGTTGCTATGTGTTTAATTTGAATATTACAGATTTTCGGTCAGGTCAATTTCAAGTTTCGGGCATGAATAGTTTAAATAAAGTCATTTTAGCAAGGGAAGATCTATCTCCAGAACAGATCCGTGGTTTGGAAGTAGTTATAGATAAATTTCAAGAAATTAGTGGTCCTAAGCTTGGTAGTACAAATATGGTAGTTCATCGCATTGATACCGGTGATGCTAAACCCATTAAACAAAGATATTATCCAATGTCACCTCTTATGCTAGAAGCAGTAAATAAAGAAATTGATGAAATGTTAAAGTTAGAGGTAATTCAAAAATCTTTTTCGCCATGGAATTCTCCTATTGTCATGGTTAAGAAAAAAGATGGTTCATTAAGATTTTGTTTTGATGGTCGTCAATTGAATAAGGTTACTAAGAGAGATGCATACCCTTTACCTTATGTTAATGGTATTCTCGATAGATTACAAGATGCTAGGTTTTTAAGTTCAATTGATCTTCAGAAAGCATTTTGGCAAGTACCACTTTCCCCAGATAGTTGTGAAAAAACTGCTTTTACGGTTCCTGGTAGAGGATTATTTGAATTTAAAGAGACTAATGGATAATATTTTTGGTCCAGAATTGAATAATGTATTTGTTTATATGGACGACGTCATAATTATTTCTAAGACATTTTTCAGAACAATTTAAACACGTTAGAACAGGTTTTCAATCGATTAAAGAATGCGGGACTTACTATCAATATTGAAAAATGTGAATTTTGTAGACCTTCATTGACATATCTAGGTTTCCTAATTGATGGAGATGGTTTGCGAACAGATCCGTCCAAAGTGGAAGCAATAGTTTCTTTTCCTACTCCAAAGAATTCCACAGAAGTAAAAAGATTTTTGGGAATGGCTAGCTGGTATAGGAGATTTGTTCCAAATTTTCAACATTAGCTTCTCCTATGTTAGATTTAATTAAAGGCCATCAGAAAAAGAAATCTATTAGATGGAATGAGCGAGCCGAGTCTTCTTTTCAAGAACTTAAGAAATTATTAACTTCTTCTCCCATATTGAGTAGTCCAGATTTCAATAAAATGTTTATTATACAATGTGATGCCAGTGACGTAGGTGTAGGCGCGGTTTTACTACAAGGTGAAGGGTCAGAAGAAAGAGTTATTGCCTATGCCAGTCGGTCTTTGACTAGTGCAGAACGTAATTATTCGGTAACTGAAAAAGAGTGTTTAGCATGTTTATTTTGGTATAGAAAAATACCGTCCTTATATTGAACTTACTCATTTCAAATTGTTACTGATCACCATGCTCTTTTATGGCTACATAAATTACAATCACCTACAGGTAGATTAGCTCGTTGGACTGCTAGGATGTCACAATATAGTTTTGAAATTAGAACATCGTAAAGGAAAATTCAATGTTGTTCCAGATGCTTGATCCCGAAATCCTATTCCTATTGTTAATATTAGCATGATGACGTTAGAGGAAACAGATTTATGTCCGTGGTATAAAAGTATGATTGGTAGAATAAAAGATCATCCAGAGAATTATCCCTTGTGGAGAGTAGAAGATAACATTTTATATAAGTACATTAGCAATAAACATGATATCTTGTCTAATTTAATAGAATGGAAGATAGTTGTTCCTAAAGCTAAAAGGTTAGATATATTACAACAATTTCATGACGAACCTACCTCAAGTCACCTAGGATCTTTTAAGACCTTTAGAAAAATAGCTGAAATATATTATTGGCCTAAGATGAAAGCAGATATCGCTAAGTATGTCAGAAAATGTGATATATGTCAAGCCAGTAAGTCGTCTTCTCAACTTCGTCCTGGGTTAATGGGAAATCAAAAGAAAATTAAATATCCATTCCAGCTGATTTCAATAGATTTAATTGGTCCTTTACCAAGATCAACGAAAGGTTACACTTCTATTCTAGTAGTAACTGATTGGTTTACTAAGTTTGTGCAAGTACAACCACTTAGAAAAGCAACCGCCTCTTCTATCGTTAAGTTTCTAGAAAATGATGTCTTCTTAATGTTTGGAGTTCCTCAAATCATTATGTGTGATAATGGACCTCAGTTCATAGGTGGACTTTTTCAGAAGTTAGTAGAAAAGTATAAAGTACAAAAGGTTTGGTATAACGCTTCTTATCATCCGCAAGTAAATCCGGTCGAACGTACGAATAGAATCATTACTACTGCATTACGCTCTTATATAAAAAAAAATCATAGAATATGGGATGCTCAAATTTATAAGATAGCACATGCCATAAGAAACGCTGTTAGTGAAGTTACGGGCTATACTCCATCCTTTTTAAATTTTGGCCGAACTGTTCCTGCTCACGGTGATTATTATGGTCGGTTAGAAAATTTAACAAAGGAGGACATATCATTAGAAACACGCGAACAGTTAGTTAAAGATGTCAATCAACTATCTCCTATTTATAGTGAGGTAATACAATGTCTTAATCAAGCCTATGAAAGGAATAAGCATTATTATAATCTGAGAAAACGGTCATTACATTTCAAGAAGGGTGACATAGTCTGGAAACGTAACATGGTACTTTCAAATGCGAAAGAAGGTTTTGCAAAGAAATTAGCTCCGAAATTTATAAAAGCGAAGGTAGCCGAAGTCACAGGTTCTGTAACGTACAAGTTAGTAGATTTGGACGGTAGGAATTTAGGAATCTGGCATGTAAAAGATATCAAACCTGGAACCAGTAGTCAACCAGATTTGATAGAGGAAGAATTATGAAGTTTCGTTTAAGCTTGTAAATAAATAGGTATAATTAAGTAGTTTGTTAATTGCCAAAGATATTATTTCAAAAGGATTAGGTTGTATAACCGAACGACTTTTCTAACTTGATGTCATTGAGTTGTGGCATAGCACTCCTCAGCGAAACTGTGTCCTATGAGGTGCGGTTTATTATTTTAAAGACTCCAGTCTCGCATGACTGAAGATCTTGAATTTTAGGTAGTGTCCTATGAGGTGCTGTCCTTAGTTATCTATTAAATTACTTTACTCAAAGTGTAAAGTTAATAATTAGCTGTTAGATGCAAGAGGTTAACAATTACTTCTGCAGAAAAACAGACAAAGTAAAAAGTAGCTTTATAGAATGGACTATGCCTCCAAAGCTAATTCCTTTTCTTAAAAAGAATTTACAGAAATGTTTCATATCTGGAAAGGAAATAAATGATGGAATTCTAGATACATTGGATTTCGTTATGGACAATTAAGATTAGAAAAGTAACTTGAAGTAACTTCAGTGGTAATAGTTAGAGTTCATAGATTGTAATAACTTAGTTTAAAAGATAGGGTATTAGTGTACATAGATAATGAATAATCAATGTTATTAAGAAAGATTGTTTAAAGTTAATGTATTAGCAAATATTAAAAAGGGTGTTATAATAACTTTAGCCAACTGTCTAAAGGGGAGGATTTCAATTTTCTTATTAATTCTAGAAGGGAGATAGTGTAGCAGTACATATAGTAGCTTCTACAGGAATATCGTTCAATATTAATTAATCCTAATAGATAGGCAACTTTAAGCGCAAGACCAGTAGGAGGGGTTGCCTACCCTTTTTGAAATTTAATTCAGAAGGCCCATGGTTATGTTAATAAAAGAACAATAAATAACAAAAATTATTACTTCCTGTTTAATTGAGAAAGCAAAAGGGCGCTTCTCTATGCAGAAGCGAAGCAAATTGAAAATCCTAGCTTAGAAAGGATACAAGCAGACAATAGTAAGCCTTTATTTAACTCATACAGCATAGTATTAAAACATAATAATTTTTCAGGCAGATAGGATAAATTCCACAAACATTTTCTTTCTGAACAGGGCAGTTATTATATAACTGGTAGGTAGACGGCAAACTAATACATACAAATCGTAATAGAGGGTTTTCCTTGATTCAGCTCGTAGTGTCACCTCTTTGACCACCAGCTCTTAGGGCTTCCTCTTTGACTACCAGCTCGTCGGTCTTTTTCATTTGACGCCAGTTCTGGTCAGTTGTATATTCGCCATGGAGAAGTGTGTCGATAAGTTACGAGCGATAAGGAAAAGAGAGGACGCAATTAGAAATCTATAACCAGTTAGGAGATCACTCACCAGTCAAGGGCAACTTCTTTGGTTCGATGAGGAGTTCTTCATAGTTAATGTTGGCAGATGGAGAGGTCCAGGTTGAAGGGTTCTCTGCATTAACCGTATGTTAGTCCTGAAAGGGTTTAATATCGTTAGTTAGACTTAAACCCGCGTCATAGCTTAAATATAATTAAATTAGGGCGTAAGCCTTAAGAATATTCAATAACAGATTAGTTTCAAGTAAAAACAATAGTTACTTACCAGGTGATGTGGCCTGAAGTGAGATTAAATCGTTCTGTGACTGTCAAGTTGGTTTTTGGGTCACTTGTCAAATAATAAGTTTTTTTTTTCATAAAGGACCTTTCTTATACTACATGGAATGATACCAATTAAACTAAATACCGATCATTAATCGTAATTAAGACCTAGGAAAGAGAAATACGAGGGTATAGAGAGCTCTTTATATTTTCAACTTACGAACCGGAGGTTATTAATTAAATAGGTATAAGAAATCTCCTAGATACTGATAGATTCATTAATCCTAACGTTTTATTAGAACAAATTCTAACTTGTCAGAGAAGAATAAAACTTGCTAAATAATTACATAATGTGTATTAAAATTAGAAAGGTATAAGCCTCTAATGCATAACAATTGATTTGTGGACTGTTAGAAAGAATACGTAACCTTTGTAAACTTATTGAATTTAAAACTTTTTAAATAAAGTTATGGCGCCCATTTCTTCTGATTAATGAACTTTTACCTTTATATGAAAGTGAAACGAACTAAAAATCCCACAATCGTTAAACCCTGATAAGAAACCGTATCTTGAGCTAGTCGGTGAAGTGTAAGCCTTCAAAGGTAAGTAAGGATGAGGGGTACACCATATGTCCCTAATGTTCCAGGCGTCCTAAATGTCCCATATGTCCTGAACGTCCCAGACGTCCCAGACGTCCTAGATGTCCCATATGTCTTTAACGTCCCAGACGTCCCAGATGTCCCATATGTCCCATGTGTCCCTAATGTCCCAGGCGTCCTAGATGTCCCATATGTCCCATATGTCCCTAATGTCCAGGCGTCCTAAATGTCCCAGACGTCCCAGACGTCCTAGATGTCCCATATGTCCCTAACGTCCCAGACGTCCCAGATGTCCCATATGTTTCTAATGTCCCAGGCGTCCTAAATGTCCCATATGTCTTTAACGTCCCAGACGTCCCAGATGTCCCATATGTCCCATAAGTCCTTAATGCCTCAGGCGTCCTAAATGTCCCATATGTCCCTAACGTCCCAGACGTCACAGATGTCCCATATGTCCCATATGTCCTTAATGTCCCAGGCGTCCTAGATGTCCCATATGTCCCATATGTCCCTAATGTCCCAGGCGTCCTAAATGTCCCAGACGTCCCAGACGTCCTAGATGTCCCATATGTCCCTAACGTCCCAGACGTCCCAGATGTCCCATATGTTTCTAATGTCCCAGGCGTCCTAAATGTCCCATATGTCATTAACGTCCCAGACGTCCCAGCCGTCCTAGATGTCCCATACGTCCCTAACGTCCCAGACGTCCCAGACGTAATAGATGTTCCATATGTCCTTAACGTCCCAGACGTCTCAGACGTCCCATATGTCCCTAATGTCCCAGACGTCTCAGATGTTCCATATGTCCCATATGTCCCTAATGTCCCAGGCGTCCTAGATGTTCCATATGTCTATAACGTCCCAGACATCCTAAATGTCCCATATGTCCCTAACGTCCCAGACGTCCCAGCTGTCCCGTATGTCCCTAATGTCTCAGACGTCTCAGACGTATCAGACGTCCTAGATGTCGTATATGTCGCTAACGTCCCAGACGTCCCAGATGTCCCATATGTCCTTAACGTCCCAGACGTCCAAGACGTCCTAGATGTCCCATATGTCCTTAACGTCCCAGACGTCCCACATGTCCCATATGTCCCTAACGTCCCAGACGTCCCAGATGTCCCATATGTCCCATATGTCCCTAATGTCCCAGGCGTCTTAGATGTTCCATATGTCCCTAACGTCCCAGACGTCCTAAATGTCCCATATGTCCCTAACGTCCCAGACGTCCCAGCCGTCCCATATGTCCCTAATGTCTCAGACGTCTCAGGCGTCTCAGACGTCCTAGATGTCCCATATGTCCCTAACGTCCCAAACGTCCTAGATGTCCTATATGTCCCTATCGTCCCAGACGTGCTAGATGTCCCATATGTCCTTAACGTCCCAGACGTCCCATATGTCCGTTATGTCCCTAACGTCCCAGACGTTCCAGATGTCCCATATGTCCCTATCGTCCCAGACGTCCCAGATGTCCCATATGTCCCTAACGTCCCAGACGTCTCAGATGTCCCATATGTCCCATATGTCCCTAATGTCCCAGGCGTCCCATATCCCATATGTCCCATATGTCCCTAATGTCCCAGACGTCCTAAATGTGCCATATGTCCTTAACGTCCCAGACGTCCTAGATGTCCCATATGTCCTTGACGTCCCAGACGTCCCAAATGTCCCATATGTCCCATATGTCCCTAATGTCCCAGGCTTCCTAAATGTCCCATATGTTCTTAACGTCCCAGACGTCCCAGACGTCCTAGATGTCCCATATGTTCTTTGCGTCCCAGACGTCCAAGATGCCCCATATGTCCTTAACGTCCAAACGTCCCAGATGTCCCATATGTCCCTAACGTCTAAGACGTCCCAGATGTCCCATATGTCCCATATGTCCCTAATGTCCCAGGCGTCCCGGATGTCCCATATGTCCCATATGTCCCTAATGTTCCAGGCGTCCTAAATGTCCCATATGTGCTTAACGTCCCAGACGTCCCAGACGTCCTAGATGTCCCATATGTCTTTAACGTCCACGACGTCCCAGACGTCCCAGATGTCCCATATGTCCCATATGTCCCTAATCTTAAAGGCGTCCCAGATGTCCCATATGTCCCTAATGTCCCAGGCGTCCTAAATGTCCCATATGTCCTTAACGTCCCAGATGTCCCAGACGTCCTAGATGTCCCATATGTCCTTAACGTCCCAGACGTCCCAGATGTCCCATATGTCCCTAACGTCGCAGACGGCCCAGTTGTCCCATATGTCCCATATGTCCCTAATGTCCCAGGCGTCCTAGATGTTCCATATGTCCCTAACGTCCCCGACGTCCTGAATGTCCCATATGTCCCTAACGTTCCAGACGTCCCAACTGTCCCGAATGTCCCTAACGTCCCAGACGTCTCAGACGTCCCAGGCGTCCTATATGTCCCATATGTCCCATACGTCCCTAATGTCCCAGGCGTCCCAGATGTCCCATATGTCCCTAATGTCCTAGGCGTCCTAAATGTCCCATATGTCCTTAACGTCCCAGATGTCCCAGACGTCTTAGATGTCCCATATGTCCTTAACGTCCCAGACGTTCCAGATGTCCCATATGTCCCTAACGTCCCAGACGTTCCAGATGTCCCATATGTCCCTAACGTCCCAGACGTTCCAGATGTGACATATGTCCCATATGTTCCTAATGTCCCAGGCGTCCTAGATGTTCCATACGTCCCTAATGTCCCAGACGTCCTAAATGTTCCATATGTCCCTAATGTCCCAGACGTCCTAAATGTCCCATATGTCCCTAACGTCCCAGACGTCCCAGCTGTCCCGTAAGTCCCTAACGTCCTAGACGTCACATATGTCCCATATGTCCTTAATGTGCCAAACGTCCCAGATGTCCCATATGTCCCTAATGTCCCAGGCGTCCTAAATGTCCCGTATGTCTCTAATGTCCCAGGCGTCCCAGACGTTCCATATGTCCCATATGTCCTTAATGTGCCAAACGTCCCAGATGTCCCATATGTCCCTAATGTCCCAGGCGTCCTGAATGTCCCATATGTCCCTAACGTCCCAGACATCCTAAATCCCCCATATATTCTTAACGTTCCAGCCGTCCCAGCTGTCCCGTATGTCCTTAGCTCCCCAGAAGTCCCAGAAGTTCTAAATGTCCCATATGTCCCTAACGACCCAGACGCCCTAGAGGTCTTATATATCCTTAACGTCCCAGACGTCCCAGACGTCCCAGGCGTCCCAGATGTCCTATATGTCCCATGTCTCTAATGTCCCAGGCGTCCTAAATGTCCCATATGTCCTTAACGTCCCAGACGTCCGAGACGTCCTAGATGTCCCATATGTCAACATCCCAGACGTTTCAGATGTCCCATATGTCCCTAACGTCCCAGACGTCCCAGATGTCCCATATGTCCCAAATGTCCCAGGCGTCCTAAATGTTCCATATGTCCCTAACGTACCAGACGTCCTAAATATCTCATATGTGTTTAACGTCCCAGACGTCCCAGCTGTCCCGTATGTCCCTAACGTCCCAGACGTCCAAAATGTCCTAGATGCCCCATATGTCCTTAACGTCCCAGACGTCCCAGATGTCCCATATGTCCCTAACGTCCCAGACGTCCCAGATGTCCCATATGTCCCATACGTTCACAATGTCCCAGCCGTCCTAGATGTTCCATATGTCCCTAACGTCCCAGATGTCCTAAATGTCCCATATGTCCTTAACGTCCCAGACGTCCCAGCTGTCCCGTATGCCCCTAACGTCCCAGACGTTCTAGATGTCCCATATGTCCCTAACGTCCCAGACTTCCTAAATGTCCCATATGTCCTTAACGTCCCAGACGTCCCAGCTGTCCCGTATGCCCCTAACGTCCCAGACGTCCTAGATGTTCCATATGTCCCTAACGTCCCAGACGTTCTAGATGTCCCATATGTCCCTAACGTCCCAGACGTCCTAGATGCCCTATATGTCCGTAACGTCCCAGACGTCTCAGATGTCCCATATGTCCTTAACGTCCTAGACGTCCCAGATGTCCCATATTTCCCTAACGTCTTAGACGTTCTAGATGTCCCATATGTCCTTAACGTCTTAGACGTCCCAGCTGTCCCGTATGTCCCTAACGTCCTAGACGTCCCAGACGTTCTAGATGTTCCATATGTCCCTAACGTCTCAGACGTCCTAGATGTCCTATATGTCCCTAACGTCCCAGCCGTCCCAGACGACCCCGATGTCCCATATGTCCGATATGTCCCCAATGTCCCAGGCGTCCTAAATGTCCCATATGTCCTTAACGTCCCAGACTTCCCAGACGTCCTAGATGTCCCATATGTCCTTAACGTCCCAGACGTTTTAGATGTCCCATATGTCCCTAACTTCCCAGACGTCCCAGATGTCCCATATGTTCCAAACGTCCCAGACGTCCCAGATGTCCCATATGTCCCATATGACCCTAATGCCCCAGGCGTCCCAGATGTCCCATATGTCCCATATGTCCCTAATGTTCCAGGCGTCTTAAATGTCCCATATGTCTTGAACGTCCCAGACGTCCCAGAAGTCCTAGATGTCCCATATGTCTTTAACGTCCCAGACGTCCCAGATGTCCCATATGTCCCATGTGTCCCTAATGTCCCACACGTCCCAGATGTCCCATATGTCCCATAAGTCCTTAATGCCTCAGGCGTCCTAAATGTTTCATATGTCCCTAACGTTCCAGACGTCACAGATGTCCCATATGTCCCATATGTCCCTAATGTCCCAGGCGTCCCAGATGTCCCATATGTCCCATATGTCTCTAATGTCTCAGGCGTCCTAAATGTCCCAGACGTCCCAGACGTCCTAGATGTCCCATATGTCCCTAAAGGCCCAGACGTCCCAGATGTCTCATATGTCCCTAATGTCCCAGGCGTCCTAAATGTCCCATATGTCATTAACGTCCCAGACGTCCCAGACGTCCTAGATGTCCCATATGTCCCTAACGTCCCAGACGTCCCAGACGTTTTAGATGTCCCATATGTAACTAACGGCCTAGACGTCCTAGATGTCCTATATGTCCCTAACGTCCCAGACGTCCCAGACGTCCCAGATGTCCCATATGTCCCATATGTCCCTAATGTCCCAGCCGTCCTAGATTTACCATATGTCCCATATGTCACTAATGTCCCAGGCGTCCCTGATGTCCCATATGCCCCATATGTCCCTAATGTCCCAGGCGTCCTAAATGTCACATATGTCCTTAACGTAACAGACGTCCCAGACATCCTAGATGTCCCATATGTCCCTAACGTCCCAGACGTCTCAGATGTCACATATGTTCCATATATCCCTAATGTCCCAGGCGTCCTAGATGTCCCGATTGTCCCATATGTCCCTAATGTTTCAGGCGTCATAAATGGCCCACATGTCCTTAACGTCCCAGACGTCCTAATTGTCCCATGTTGCTTAACGTCCCAGACGTCCCAGATGTCCCATATGTCCCATATGTCCGATATGTCCCTAATGTCCCAGGCGTCCTAAATGTCCCATATGTCCTTAACGTCCCAGACTTTCCAGACGTCCTAGATGTCCCATATGTCCTTAACGTCCCAGACGTTTTAGATGTTCTATACGTCTCTAACGTCCCAGACGTATTAAATGTCTCATATGTCCCTAACGTCCCAGACGTTTCAGCTGTCCCGTATGTCCCTAACATCCCAGACGTCCCAGACGTCCTAGATGGCCCATATGTCATTAACGTCCCAGACGTCCCAGATGTCCCATATGTTCCTAACGTCCCAGACGTCCCAGATGTCCCATATGTCCCATATGACCCTAATGTCCCAGGCGTCCCAGATGTCCCATATGTCCCATATGTCCCTAATTTTCCAGGCGTCCTAAATGTCCCATATGTCCTGAACGTCCCAGACGTCCCAGACGTCCTAGATGTCCCATATGTCTTTAACGTCCCAGACGTCCCAGATGTACCATATGTCCCATGTGTCCCTAATGTCCCAGGCGTCCCAGATGTCCCATATGTCCCATAAGTCTGTAATGCCTCAGGCGTCCTAAATGTCCCATATGTCCCTAACGTTTCAGACGTCAGAGATGTCCCATATGTCCCATATGTCCTTAAAGTCCCAGGCGTCCTAGATGTCCCATATGTCCCATATGTCCCTAATGTCCCAGGCGTCCTAAATGTCCCAGACGTCCCAGACGTCCTAGATGTCCCATATGTCCCTAACGTCCCAGACGTCCCAGATGTCCCATATGTCCCTAATGTCATAGGCGTCCTAGATGTCCCATATGTCCCTAACGTCCCAGACGTCCCAGACGTCCTAGATGTCCCATATGTCCTTAACGTCCCAGCCGTCCCAGACGACCCCGATGTCCCATATGTCCGATATGTCCCCAATGTCCCAGGCGTCCTAAATGTCCCATATGTCCTTAACGTCCCAGACTTCCCAGACGTCCTAGATGTCCCATATGTCCTTAACGTCCCAGACGTTTTAGATGTCCCATATGTCCCTAACTTCCCAGACGTCCCAGATGTCCCATATGTTCCAAACGTCCCAGACGTCCCAGATGTCCCATATGTCCCATATGACCCTAATGTTCCAGGCGTCTTAAATGTCCCATATGTCTTGAACGTCCCAGACGTCCCAGAAGTCCTAGATGTCCCATATGTCTTTAACGTCCCAAACGTCCCAGATGTCCCATATGTCCCATGTGTCCCTAATGTCCCACACGTCCCAGATGTCCCATATGTCCCATAAGTCCTTAATGCCTCAGGCGTCCTAAATGTTTCATATGTCCCTAACGTTCCAGACGTCACAGATGTCCCATATGTCCCATATGTCCCTAATGTCCCAGGCGTCCCAGATGTCCCATATGTCCCATATGTCTCTAATGTCCCAGGCGTCCTAAATGTCCCAGACGTCCCAGACGTCCTAGATGTCCCATATGTCCCTAACGGCCCAGACGTCCCAGATGTCCCATATGTCCCTAATGTCCCAGGCGTCCTAAATGTCCCATATGTCATTAACGTCCCAGACGTCCCAGACGTCCTAGATGTCCCATATGTCCCTAACGTCCCAGACGTCCCAGACGTTTTAGATGTCCCATATGTAACTAACGGCCTAGACGTCCTAGATGTCCTATATGTCCCTAACGTCCCAGACGTCCCAGACGTCCCAGATGTCCCATATGTCCCATATGTCCCTAATGTCCCAGCCGTCCTAGATTTACCATATGTCCCATATGTCACTAATGTCCCAGGCGTCCCTGATGTCCCATATGCCCCATATGTCCCTAATGTCCCAGGCGTCCTAAATGTCACATATGTCCTTAACGTAACAGACGTCCCAGACATCCTAGATGTCCCATATGTCCCTAACGTCCCAGACGTCTCAGATGTCACATATGTTCCATATATCCCTAATGTCCCAGGCGTCCTAGATGTCCCGATTGTCCCATATGTCCCTAATGTTTCAGGCGTCATAAATGTCCCACATGTCCTTAACGTCCCAGACGTCCTAATTGTCCCATGTTGCTTAACGTCCCAGACGTTCCAGATGTCCCATATGTCCCATATGTCCGATATGTCCCTAATGTCCCAGGCGTCCTAAATGTCCCATATGTCCTTAACGTCCCAGACTTTCCAGACGTCCTAGATGTCCCATATGTCCTTAACGTCGCAGACGTTTTAGATGTTCTATACGTCTGTAACGTCCCAGACGTATTAAATGTCTCATATGTCCCTAACGTCCCAGACGTTTCAGCTGTCCCGTATGTCCCTAACATCCCAGACGTCCCAGACGTCCTAGATGGCCCATATGTCATTAACGTCCCAGACGTCCCAGATGTCCCATATGTTCCTAACGTCCCAGACATCCCAGATGTCCCATATGTTCCTAACGTCCCAGACGTCCCAGATGTCCCATATTTCCCATATGACCCTAATGTCCCAGGCGTCCTAAATGTCCCATATGTCCTGAACGTCCCAGACGTCCCAGACGTCCTAGATGTCCCATATGTCTTTAACGTCCCAGACGTCCCAGATGTCCCATATGTCCCATGTGTCCCTAATGTCCCAGGCGTCCCAGATGTCCCATATGTCCCATAAGTCTGTAATGCCTCAGGCGTCCTAAATGTCCCATATGTCCCTAACGTTTCAGACGTCAGAGATGTCCCATATGTCCCATATGTCCTTAAAGTCCCAGGCGTCCTAGATGTCCCATATGTCCCATATGTCCCTAATGTCCCAGGCGTCCTAAATGTCCCAGACGTCCCAGACGTCCTAGATGTCCCATATGTCAGTAACGTCCCAGACGTCCCAGATGTCCCATATGTCCCTAATGTCATAGGCGTCCTAGATGTCCCATATGTCCCTAACGTCCCAGACGTCCCAGACGTCCTAGATGTCCCATATGTCCTTAACGTCCCAGACGTCTCAGACGTCCCATATGTCCCTAACGTCCCAGACGTCCCAGATGTTCCATGTGTCCCATATGTCGCTAATGTCCCAGGCGTCCCAGATGTCCCATATGTCCCATATGTCCCTAATGTTCCATTCGTCCTAAATGTCCCATATGTGCTTAACGTCCCAGACGTCCCAGACGTCCTAGATGTCGCATATGTCTTTAACGTCCACGACGTCCCAGATGTCCCATATGTCCCATGTGTCCCTAATGTCCCAGGAGTCCCAAATGTCCCATATGTCGTTAATGCCTCAGGCGTCCTAAATGTCCTATATGTCCCTAACGTCCCAGACGTCTCAGATGTTCCATATGTCCCATATGTCCCTAATGTCCCATGCGTCCTAGATGTTCCATATGTTCTTAACGTCCCAGACGTCCAAGACGTCCTAGATGTCCCATATGTCCTTAACGTCCCAGACGTCCCACATGTCCTATATGTCCCTAACGTCCCAGACGTCCCAGATGTCCCATATGTCCCTAACGTCCCAGACGTCCCAGATGTCCCATATGTCCCATATGTCCCTAATGTCCCAGGCGTCCTAGATGTTCCATATGTCCCTAACGTCCCCGACGTCCTAAATGTCCCATATGTCCCTAACGTTCCAGACGTCCCAACTGTCCCGAATGTCCCTAACGTCCCAGACGTCCCAGACGTTCCAGACGTCCAAGACGTCCCAGACGTCCCAGACGTCCTAGATGCTTCATATGTCCCTAACGTTTCAGACGTCCTAAATGTCCCATATATCCCTAATGTCCCAGGCGTCCTAAATGTTCCATATGTCTCTAACGTCCCCGACGTCCTAAATGTCCCATATGTCCCTAACGTTCCAGAAGTCCCAGGTGTCCCATATGTCCCTAACGTCCCAGACGTCCCAGATGTCCCATATGTCCCATATGTTCACAATGTCCCAGGCGTCCTAGATGTTCCATATGTCCCTAACATCCCAGACGTCCTAAATGTCCCATATGTCCTTAACGTCCCAGACGTCTCAGCTGTCCCGTATGTCCCTAACGTCCCAGACGTCCCAGACGTTCTAGATGTCCCATATGTCTCTAACGTCCCAGACGTCTCAGCTGTCCCGTATGTCCCTAACGTCCCAGACGTCCGAGATGTCCTAGATGTGCCATATGTACCTATCGTCACAGGCGTCTCAGATGTCCCATATGTCCTTAACGTCTCAGACGTCCCAGATGTCCCATATGTTCCATATGTCCCTAATATCCCAGGCGTCCCAGAGTCTCAGATGTTCCATATGTCCCATATGTCCCATATTTCCCTAATGTCCAAAGCGTCCTAAATGTTCCATATGTCCTTAACGTCCCAGACATCCCAGATCTCCTAGATGTCCCATATGTCCTTAACGTCCCAGACGTCCCAGATGTCCAATATGTCCCTAACGTCCCAGACGTCCCAGATGTTTCATATGTCCCATATGTCCCTAATGTCCCAGGCGTCCCAGATGTCCCATATGTCCAATATGTCCCTAATGTCGCAGGCGTCCTAAATGTCCCATATCTCCTTAACGTCCCAGACGTCCCAGACGTCCTAGATGTCCCATATGTTATTAACGTCCCAGACGTCCCAGATGTCCTATATGTCCCATGTGTCCCTAATGTCCGAGGCGTCCTAAATGTCCCATATGTCCTTAACGTCCCAGACGTCCCAGACGTCCTAGATGTTCAATATGTCCTTAACGTCCCAAACGTCCCAGATGTCCCATATGTTCCTAACGTCCCAGACGTCTCAGATGTCCCAGATGTCCCATTTGTCCCTAATGTCCCAGGCGTCCCAGATGGCCCATATGCCCATATGTCCCTAACGTCCCAGACGTCCTAGATGTCCCATATGTCCTTAACGTCCCAGACGTCCTAGATGTCCCATATGTCCCTAGCATCCCAGACGTCCCAGATGTCCCATATGTCCCATATGTCCCTAATGTCCCAGGCGTCATAGATGTTCCATATGTCCCTAACGTCGCAGACGTCCTAAATGTCCCATATGTCCCTAACGTCCCTAACGTCCTAGACGTCCCAGATGTCCCATATGTTCCATTTGTCCCTAATGTCCCAGGCGTCCCAGATGTCCCATATGTCCCATATGTCCCTAATGTCCCAGGCGTCCTAAATGCTCCATATGTCCTTAACGTCCCAGACGTCCCAGACGTCCTAGATGTCCCATATGTCCTTAACGTCCCAGACGTCCCACATGTCCCATAAGTCCCTAACATCCCAGACGTCCCAGACGTCCCATATGTCCCATATGTCCCTAATGTCCTAGGCGTCCTAGATGTTCTACATGTTCCTAACGTCCCAGATGTCCCAGACGTCCTAGATGTCCCATATGTCCCTAACGTCCCAGACTTCCTAGAAGTCCTATATGTCCCTAACGTCCCAGACGTCCCAGACGTCCCAGATGTCCCATATGTCCTATATGCCCCTAATGTCCCAGGCGTCCCAGATGTCCCATATGTCCTATATGCCCCTAATATCCCATGCGTCCTAAATGTCCCATATGTCCCTAACGTCGCAGACGTCCTAAATGTCCCATATGTCCCTAACGTCCCTAACGTCCTAGACGTCCCAGATGTCCCATATGTTCCATTTGTCCCTAATGTCCCAGGCGTCCCAGATGTCCCTTATGTCCCATATGTCCCTAATGTCCCAGGCGTCCTAGATGTTCCACATGTTCCTAACGTCCCAGATGTCCCAGACGACCTAGATGTCCCATAAATCCCTAACGTCCCAGACTTCCTAGAAGTCCCTAATGTCCTATATGCCCCTAATGTCCCAGGCGTCCCAGATGTCCCATATGTCCTATATGCCCCTAATATCCCATGCGTCCTAAATGTCCCATATGTCCATAACGTCCCAGACGTCCCAGACGCCCTAGATGTCCCATATGCCCTTAACGTCCCAGACGTCCCAGACGTCCCAAATGTCCCATATGCCCCGTATGTCCCTAATGTCCCAGGCGTCCTAAATGTCCCATATGTCCTTAACGTCCCAGACGTCCCGGACGTCCTAAATGTCGCATATGTCTCTAACGTCCCAGACGTCCTAGATGTTCCATATGTCCCTAACGTCCCAGACGTCCTAAATGTCCCATATGTCCCTAACGTCCCTAACGTCCTAGACGTCCCAGATGTCCTATATGTTCCATTTGTCCTTAATGTCCCAAGCGTCCCAGATGTCCCATATGTCCCTAATGTCCCAGGCGTCCTAAATTTTCCATATGTCCTTAACGACCCAGACGTCCCAGACGTCCTAGATGTCCCATATGTCCTTAACGTCCCAGACGTCCCACATGTCCCATAAGTCCCTAACATCCCAGACGTCCCAGATGTCCCATATGTCCCATATGTCCCTAATGTCCCAGGCGTCCTAGATGTTCCACATGTTTCTAACGTCCCAGATGTCCCAGACGTCCTAGATGTCCCATATGTCCCTAACGTCCCAGATTTCCTAGAAGTCCTATATGTCCCTAACGTCCCAGACGTCCCAGACGTCCCAGATGTCCCATATGTCCTATATGCCCCTAATGTCCCAGGCGTCCCAGATGTCCCATATGTCCCATATGTCCCTAATATATCAGGCGTCCTAAATGTCCCATACGTCTATAACGTCCCAGACGTCCCAGACGCCCTAGATGTCCCATATGCCCTTAACGTCCCAGACGTCCCAAATGTCCCATATGTTCCATATGTCCCTAATGTCCCAGGCGTCACAGATGTCCCATATGCCCCATATGTCCCTAATGTCCCAGGCGTCCTAAATGTCCCATATGTCCTTAACGTTCCAGACGTCCCGGATGTCCTAAATGTCGCATATGTCACCAACGTCCCAGACGTCTCAGCTGTCCCGTATGTCCCTAACGTCCCAGACGTCCGAGATGTCCTAGATGTCCCATATGTCCCTATCGTCACAGACGTCCTAGATGTCCTATATGTTCCTAATGTCCCAGACGTTCCAGATGTCCCATATGTCCCTAAAGTCCCAGACGTCCCAGAAGTCCCATATGTTCCTAACGTCCCAGACGTCCTAGATGTCCCATATGTCCTTAACGTCCCAGACGTCCCAGATGACCCAGATGTCCCATATGTCCCTAACGTCCCAGACGTCCCAGATGTCCCATATGTCCCATATGTCCCTAATGTCCCAGGCGTCCTAGATGTTCCATATGTCCCTAACGTCCCCGACGTCCTAAATGTCCCATATGTCCCTAACGTTCCAGACGTCCCAACTGTCCCGAATGTCCCTAACGTCCCAGACGTCCCAGACGTTCCAGACGTCCAAGACGTCCCAGACGTCCCAGACGTCCTAGATGCTTCATATGTCCCTAACGTTTCAGACGTCCTAAATGTCCCATATATCCCTAATGTCCCAGGCGTCCTAAACGTTCCATATGTCTCTAACGTCCCCGACGTCCTAAATGTCCCATATGTCCCTAACGTTCCAGAAGTCCCAGGTGTCCCATATGTCCCTAACGTCCCAGACGTCCCAGATGTCCCATATGTCCCATATGTTCACAATGTCCCAGGCGTCCTAGATGTTCCATATGTCCCTAACATCCCAGACGTCCTAAATGTCCCATATGTCCTTAACGTCCCAGACGTCTCAGCTGTCCCGTATGTCCCTAACGTCCCAGACGCCCCAGACGTTCTAGATGTCCCATATGTCTCTAACGTCCCAGACGTCTCAGCTGTCCCGTATGTCCCTAACGTCCCAGACGTCCGAGATGTCCTAGATGTGCCATATGTACCTATCGTCACAGGCGTCTCAGATGTCCCATATGTCCTTAACGTCCCAGACGTCCCAGATGTCCCATATGTTCCATATGTCCCTAATATCCCAGGCGTCCCAGAGTCTCAGATGTTCCATATGTCCCATATGTCCCATATTTCCCTAATGTCCAAAGCGTCCTAAATGTTCCATATGTCCTTAACGTCCCAGACATCCCAGATCTCCTAGATGTCCCATATGTCCTTAACGTCCCAGACGTCCCAGATGTCCAATATGTCCCTAACGTCCCAGACGTCCCAGATGTTTCATATGTCCCATATTTCCCTAATGTCCCAGGCGTCCCAGATGTCCCATATGTCCAATATGTCCCTAATGTCGCAGGCGTCCTAAATGTCCCATATCTCCTTAACGTCCCAGACGTCCCAGACGTCCTAGATGTCCCATATGTTATTAACGTCCCAGACGTCCCAGATGTCCTATATGTCCCATGTGTCCCTAATGTCCGAGGCGTCCTAAATGTCCCATATGTCCCTTAACGTCCCAGACGTCCCAGACGTCCTAGATGTTCAATATGTCCTTAACGTCCCAAACGTCCAGATGTCCCATATGTTCCTAACGTCCCAGACGTCTCAGATGTCCCAGATGTCCCATTTGTCCCTAATGTCCCAGGCGTCCCAGATGGCCCATATGCCCATATGTCCCTAACGTCCCAGACGTCCTAGATGTCCCATATGTCCTTAACGTCCCAGACGTCCTAGATGTCCCATATGTCCCTAGCATCCCAGACGTCCCAGATGTCCCATATGTCCCATATGTCCCTAATGTCCCAGGCGTCATAGATGTTCCATATGTCCCTAACGTCGCAGACGTCCTAAATGTCCCATATGTCCCTAACGTCCCTAACGTCCTAGACGTCCCAGATGTCCCATATGTTCCATTTGTCCCTAATGTCCCAGGCGTCCCAGATGTCCCATATGTCCCATATGTCCCTAATGTCCCAGGCGTCCTAAATGCTCCATATGTCCTTAACGTCCCAGACGTCCCAGACGTCCTAGATGTCCCATATGTCCTTAACGTCCCAGACGTCCCACATGTCCCATAAGTCCCTAACATCCCAGACGTCCCAGATGTCCCATATGTCCCATATGTCCTTAATGTCCTAGGCGTCCTAGATGTTCTACATGTTCCTAACGTCCCAGATGTCCCAGACGTCCTAGATGTCCCATATGTCCCTAACGTCCCAGACTTCCTAGAAGTCCTATATGTCCCTAACGTCCCAGACGTCCCAGACGTCCCAGATGTCCCATATGTCCTATATGCCCCTAATGTCCCAGGCGTCCCAGATGTCCCATATGTCCTATATGCCCCTAATATCCCATGCGTCCTAAATGTCCCATATGTCCCTAACGTCGCAGACGTCCTAAATGTCCCATATGTCCCTAACGTCCCTAACGTCCTAGACGTCCCAGATGTCCCATATGTTCCATTTGTCCCTAATGTCCCAGGCGTCCCAGATGTCCCTTATGTCCCATATGTCCCTAATGTCCCAGGCGTCCTAGATGTTCCACATGTTCCTAACGTCCCAGATGTCCCAGACGACCTAGATGTCCCATAAGTCCCTAACGTCCCAGACTTCCTAGAAGTCCCTAATGTCCTATATGCCCCTAATGTCCCAGGCGTCCCAGATGTCCCATATGTCCTATATGCCCCTAATATCCCATGCGTCCTAAATGTCCCATATGTCCATAACGTCCCAGACGTCCCAGACGCCCTAGATGTCCCATATGCCCTTAACGTCCCAGACGTCCCAGACGTCCCAAATGTCCCATATGCCCCGTATGTCCCTAATGTCCCAGGCGTCCTAAATGTCCCATATGTCCTTAACGTCCCAGACGTCCCGGACGTCCTAAATGTCGCATATGTCTCTAACGTCCCAGACGTCCTAGATGTTCCATATGTCCCTAACGTCCCAGACGTCCTAAATGTCCCATATGTCCCTAACGTCCCTAACGTCCTAGACGTCCCAGATGTCCTATATGTTCCATTTGTCCTTAATGTCCCAAGCGTCCCAGATGTCCCATATGTCCCTAATGTCCCAGGCGTCCTAAATTTTCCATATGTCCTTAACGACCCAGACGTCCCAGACGTCCTAGATGTCCCATATGTCCTTAACGTCCCAGACGTCCCCACATGTCCCATAAGTCCCTAACATCCCAGACGTCCCAGATGTCCCATATGTCCCCATATGTCCCTAATGTCCCAGGCGTCCTAGATGTTCCACATGTTTCTAACGTCCCAGATGTCCCAGACGTCCTAGATGTCCCATATGTCCCTAACGTCCCAGATTTCCTAGAAGTCCTATATGTCCCTAACGTCCCAGACGTCCCAGACGTCCCAGATGTCCCATATGTCCTATATGCCCCTAATGTCCCAGGCGTCCCAGATGTCCCATATGTCCCATATGTCCCTAATATATCAGGCGTCCTAAATGTCCCATACGTCTATAACGTCCCAGACGTCCCAGACGCCCTAGATGTCCCATATGCCCTTAACGTCCCAGACGTCCCAAATGTCCCATATGTTCCATATGTCTCTAATGTCCCAGGCGTCACAGATGTCCCATATGCCCCATATGTCCCTAATGTCCCAGGCGTCCTAAATGTCCCATATGTCCTTAACGTTCCAGACGTCCCGGATGTCCTAAATGTCGCATATGTCACCAACGTCCCAGACGTCTCAGCTGTCCCGTATGTCCCTAACGTCCCAGACGTCCGAGATGTCCTAGATGTCCCATATGTCCCTATCGTCACAGACGTCCTAGATGTCCTATATGTTCCTAATGTCCCAGACGTTCCAGATGTCCCATATGTCCCTAAAGTCCCAGACGTCCCAGAAGTCCCATATGTTCCTAACGTCCAGACGTCCTAGATGTCCCATATGTCCTTAACGTCCCAGACGTCCCAGATGACCCAGATGTCCCATATGTCCCTAACGTCCCAGACGTCCCACATGTCCCATATGTCCCATATGTCCCCTAATGTCCCAGGCGTCCTAGATGTTCCATATGTCCCTAACGTCCCCGACGTCCTAAATGTCCCATATGTCCCTAACGTTCCAGACGTCCCAACTGTCCCGAATGTCCCTAACGTCCCAGACGTCCCAGACGTTCCAGACGTCCAAGACGTCCCAGACGTCCCAGACGTCCTAGATGCTTCATATGTCCCTAACGTTTCAGACGTCCTAAATGTCCCATATATCCCTAATGTCCCAGGCGTCCTAAATGTTCCATATGTCTCTAACGTCCCCGACGTCCTAAATGTCCCATATGTCCCTAACGTTCCAGAAGTCCCAGGTGTCCCATATGTCCCTAACGTCCCAGACGTCCCAGATGTCCCATATGTCCCATATGTTCACAATGTCCCAGGCGTCCTAGATGTTCCATATGTCCCTAACATCCCAGACGTCCTAAATGTCCCATATGTCCTTAACGTCCCAGACGTCTCAGCTGTCCCGTATGTCCCTAACGTCCCAGACGTCCCAGACGTTCTAGATGTCCCATATGTCTCTAACGTCCCAGACGTCTCAGCTGTCCCGTATGTCCCTAACGTCCCAGACGTCCGAGATGTCCTAGATGTGCCATATGTACCTATCGTCACAGGCGTCTCAGATGTCCCATATGTCCTTAACGTCCCAGACGTCCCAGATGTCCCATATGTTCCATATGTCCCTAATATCCCAGGCGTCCCAGAGTCTCAGATGTTCCATATGTCCCATATGTCCCATATTTCCCTAATGTCCAAAGCGTCCTAAATGTTCCATATGTCCTTAACGTCCCAGACATCCCAGATCTCCTAGATGTCCCATATGTCCTTAACGTCCCAGACGTCCCAGATGTCCAATATGTCCCTAACGTCCCAGACGTCCCAGATGTTTCATATGTCCCATATGTCCCTAATGTCCCAGGCGTCCCAGATGTCCCATATGTCCAATATGTCCCTAATGTCGCAGGCGTCCTAAATGTCCCATATCTCCTTAACGTCCCAGACGTCCCAGACGTCCTAGATGTCCCATATGTTATTAACGTCCTAGACGTCCCAGATGTCTATATGTCCCATGTGTCCCTAATGTCCGAGGCGTCCTAAATGTCCCATATGTCCTTAACGTCCCAGACGTCCCAGACGTCCTAGATGTTCAATATGTCCTTAACGTCCCAAACGTCCCAGATGTCCCATATGTTCCTAACGTCCCAGACGTCTCAGATGTCCCAGATGTCCCATTTGTCCCTAATGTCCCAGGCGTCCCAGATGGCCCATATGCCCATATGTCCCTAACGTCCCAGACGTCCTAGATGTCCCATATGTCCTTAACGTCCCAGACGTCCTAGATGTCCCATATGTCCCTAGCATCCCAGACGTCCCAGATGTCCCATATGTCCCTAATGTCCCAGGCGTCATAGATGTTCCATATGTCCCTAACGTCGCAGACGTCCTAAATGTCCCATATGTCCCTAACGTCCCTAACGTCCTAGACGTCCCAGATGTCCCATATGTTCCATTTGTCCCTAATGTCCCAGGCGTCCCAGATGTCCCATATGTCCCATATGTCCCTAATGTCCCAGGCGTCCTAAATGCTCCATATGTCCTTAACGTCCCAGACGTCCCAGACGTCCTAGATGTCCCATATGTCCTTAACGTCCCAGACGTCCCACATGTCCCATAAGTCCCTAACATCCCAGACGTCCCAGATGTCCCATATGTCCCATATGTCCCTAATGTCCTAGGCGTCCTAGATGTTCTACATGTTCCTAACGTCCCAGATGTCCCAGACGTCCTAGATGTCCCATATGTCCCTAACGTCCCAGACTTCCTAGAAGTCCTATATGTCCCTAACGTCCCAGACGTCCCAGACGTCCCAGATGTCCCATATGTCCTATATGCCCCTAATGTCCCAGGCGTCCCAGATGTCCCATATGTCCTATATGCCCCTAATATCCCATGCGTCCTAAATGTCCCATATGTCCCTAACGTCGCAGACGTCCTAAATGTCCCATATGTCCCTAACGTCCCTAACGTCCTAGACGTCCCAGATGTCCCATATGTTCCATTTGTCCCTAATGTCCCAGGCGTCCCAGATGTCCCTTATGTCCCATATGTCCCTAATGTCCCAGGCGTCCTAGATGTTCCACATGTTCCTAACGTCCCAGATGTCCCAGACGACCTAGATGTCCCATAAGTCCCTAACGTCCCAGACTTCCTAGAAGTCCCTAATGTCCTATATGCCCCTAATGTCCCAGGCGTCCCAGATGTCCCATATGTCCTATATGCCCCTAATATCCCATGCGTCCTAAATGTCCCATATGTCCATAACGTCCCAGACGTCCCAGACGCCCTAGATGTCCCATATGCCCTTAACGTCCCAGACGTCCCAGACGTCCCAAATGTCCCATATGCCCCGTATGTCCCTAATGTCCCAGGCGTCCTAAATGTCCCATATGTCCTTAACGTCCCAGACGTCCCGGACGTCCTAAATGTCGCATATGTCTCTAACGTCCCAGACGTCCTAGATGTTCCATATGTCCCTAACGTCCCAGACGTCCTAAATGTCCCATATGTCCCTAACGTCCCTAACGTCCTAGACGTCCCAGATGTCCTATATGTTCCATTTGTCCTTAATGTCCCAAGCGTCCCAGATGTCCCATATGTCCCTAATGTCCCAGGCGTCCTAAATTTTCCATATGTCCTTAACGACCCAGACGTCCCAGACGTCCTAGATGTCCCATATGTCCTTAACGTCCCAGACGTCCCACATGTCCCATAAGTCCCTAACATCCCAGACGTCCCAGATGTCCCATATGTCCCATATGTCCCTAATGTCCCAGGCGTCCTAGATGTTCCACATGTTTCTAACGTCCCAGATGTCCCAGACGTCCTAGATGTCCCATATGTCCCTAACGTCCCAGATTTCCTAGAAGTCCTATATGTCCCTAACGTCCCAGACGTCCCAGACGTCCCAGATGTCCCATATGTCCTATATGCCCCTAATGTCCCAGGCGTCCCAGATGTCCCATATGTCCCATATGTCCCTAATATATCAGGCGTCCTAAATGTCCCATACGTCTATAACGTCCCAGACGTCCCAGACGCCCTAGATGTCCCATATGCCCTTAACGTCCCAGACGTCCCAAATGTCCCATATGTTCCATATGTCCCTAATGTCCCAGGCGTCACAGATGTCCCATATGCCCCATATGTCCCTAATGTCCCAGGCGTCCTAAATGTCCCATATGTCCTTAACGTTCCAGACGTCCCGGATGTCCTAAATGTCGCATATGTCACCAACGTCCCAGACGTCTCAGCTGTCCCGTATGTCCCTAACGTCCCAGACGTCCGAGATGTCCTAGATGTCCCATATGTCCCTATCGTCACAGACGTCCTAGATGTCCTATATGTTCCTAATGTCCCAGACGTTCCAGATGTCCCATATGTCCCTAAAGTCCCAGACGTCCCAGAAGTCCCATATGTTCCTAACGTCCCAGACGTCCTAGATGTCCCATATGTCCTTAACGTCCCAGACGTCCCAGATGACCCATATGTCCCATATGCCCCTAATGTCCTAGGCGTCCTAGATGTTCTACATGTTCCTAACGTCCCAGATGTCCCAGACGTCCTAGATGTCCCATATGTCCCTAACGTCCCAGACTTCCTAGAAGTCCTATATGTCCCTAACGTCCCAGACGTCCCAGACGTCCCAGATGTCCCATATGTCCTATATGCCCCTAATGTCCCAGGCGTCCCAGATGTCCCATATGTCCTATATGCCCCTAATATCCCATGCGTCCTAAATGTCCCATATGTCCCTAACGTCGCAGACGTCCTAAATGTCCCATATGTCCCTAACGTCCCTAACGTCCTAGACGTCCCAGATGTCCCATATGTTCCATTTGTCCCTAACGTCCCAGGCGTCCCAGATGTCCCTTATGTCCCATATGTCCCTAATGTCCCAGGCGTCCTAAATGTTCCATATGTCCTTAACGTCCCAGATGTCCCAGACGTCCTAGATGTCCCATATGTCCTTAACGTCCCAGACGTCCCACATGTCCCATAAGTCCCTAACATCCCAGACGTTCCAGATGTCCCATATGTCCCATATGTCCCTAATGTCCCAGGCGTCCTAGATGTTCCACATGTTCCTAACGTCCCAGATGTCCCAGACGACCTAGATGTCCCATAAGTCCCTAACGTCCCAGACTTCCTAGAAGTCCTATATGTCCCTAACGTCCCAGACGTCCCAGACGTCCCAGATGTCCCTAATGTCCTATATGCCCCTAATGTCCCAGGCGTCCCAGATGTCCCATATGTCCTATATGCCCCTAAAATCCCATGCGTCCTAAACGTCCCATATGTCCATAACGTCCCAGACGTCCCAGACGCCCTAGATGTCCCATATGCTCTTAACGTCCCAGACGTCCCAGACGTCCCAAATGTCCCATATGCCCCATATGTCCCTAATGTCCCAGGCGTCCTAAATGTCCCATATGTCCTTAACGTCCCAGACGTCCCGGACGTCCTAAATGTCGCATATGTGTCTAACGTCCCAGACGTCCTAGATGTTCCATATGTCCCTAACGTCCCAGACGTCCTAAATGTCCCATATGTTCCTAATGTCCCAGGCGTCCTAGATGTTTCATACGTCCCTAATGTCCCAGACGTCCTAAATGTTCCATATGTCCCTAATGTCCCAGACGTCCTAAATGTCCCATATGTCCCTAACGTCCCAGACGTCCCAGCTGTCCCGTATGTCCCTAACGTCCTAGACGTCACATATGTCCCATATGTCCTTAATGTGCCAAACGTCCCAGATGTCCCATATGTCCCTAATGTCCCAGGCGTCCTAAATGTCCCGTATGTCTCTAATGTCCCAGGCGTCCCAGACGTTCCATATGTCCCATATGTCCTTAATGTGCCAAACGTCCCAGATGTCCCATATGTCCCTAATGTCCCAAGCGTCCTGAATGTCCCATATGTCCCTAACGTCCCAGACATCCTAAATCCCCCATATATCCTTAACGTTCCAGACGTCCCAGCTGTCCCGTATGTCCCTAGCTCCCCAGAAGTCCCAGAAGTTCTAAATGTCCCATATGTCCCTAACGACCCAGACGCCCTAGAGGTCTTATATATCCTTAACGTCCCAGACGTCCCAGACGTCCCAGGCGTCCCAGATGTCCTATATGTCCAATGTCTCTAATGTCCCAGGCGTCCTAAATGTCCCATATGTCCTTAACGTCCCAGACGTCCCAGACGTCCTAGATGTCCCATATGTCAACATCCCAGACGTTTCAGATGTCCCATATGTCCCTAACGTCCCAGACGTCCCAGATGTCCCATATGTCCCAAATGTCCCAGGCGTCCTAAATGTTCCATATGTCCCTAACGTACCAGACGTCCTAAATATCTCATATGTGTTTAACGTCCCAGACGTCCCAGCTGTCCCGTATGTCCCTAACGTCCCAGACGTCCCAAATGTCCTAGATGCCCCATATGTCCTTAACGTCCCAGACGTCCCAGATGTCCCATATGTCCCTAACGTCCCAGACGTCCCAGATGTCCCATATGTCCCATACGTTCACAATGTCCCAGCCGTCCTAGATGTTCCATATGTCCCTAACGTCCCAGACGTCCTAAATGTCCCATATGTCCTTAACGTCCCAGACGTCCCAGCTGTCCCCTAACGTCCCAGACGTTCTAGATGTCCCATATGTCCCTAACGTCCCAGACTTCCTAAATGTCCCATATGTCCTTAACGTCCCAGACGTCCCAGCTGTCCCGCATGCCCCTAACGTCCCAGACGTCCTAGATGTTCCATATGTCCCTAACGTCCCAGACGTTCTAGATGTCCCATATGTCCCTAACGTCCCAGACGTCCTAGATGCCCTATATGTCCGTAACGTCCCAGACGTCTCAGATGTCCCATATGTCCTTAACGTCCTAGACGTCCCAGATGTCCCATATTTCCCTAACGTCTTAGACGTTCTAGATGTCCCATATGTCCTTAACGTCTTAGACGTCCCAGCTGTCCCGTATGTCCCTAACGTCCTAGACGTCCCAGACGTTCTAGATGTTCCATATGTCCCTAACGTCTCAGACGTCCTAGATGTCCTATATGTCCCTAACGTCCCAGCCGTCCCAGACGACCCCGATGTCCCATATGTCCGATATGTCCCTAATGTCCCAGGCGTCCTAAATGTCCCATATGTCCTTAACGTCCCAGACTTCCCAGACGTCCTAGATGTCCCATATGTCCTTAACGTCCCAGACGTTTTAGATGTCCCATATGTCCCTAACTTCCCAGACGTCCCAGATGTCCCATATGTTCCAAACGTCCCAGACGTCCCAGATGTCCTATATGTCCCATATGACCCTAATGCCCCAGGCGTCCCAGATGTCCCATATGTCCCTAATGTTCCAGGCGTCTTAAATGTCCCATATGTCTTGAACGTCCCAGACGTCCCATAAGTCCTTAATGCCTCAGGCGTCCTAAATGTTTCATATGTCCCTAACGTTCCAGACGTCACAGATGTCCCATATGTCCCATATGTCCCTAATGTCCCAGGCGTCCCAGATGTCCCATATGTCCCATATGTCCCTAATGTCCCAGGCGTCCTAAATGTCCCAGACGTCCCAGACGTCCTAGATGTCCCATATGTCCCTAACGGCCCAGACGTCCCAGATGTCCCATATGTCCCTAATGTCCCAGGCGTCCTAAATGTCCCATATGTCATTAACGTCCCAGACGTCCCAGACGTCCTAGATGTCCCATATGTCCCTAACGTCCCAGACGTCCCAGACGTTTTAGATGTCCCATATGTAACTAACGGCCTAGACGTCCTAGATGTCCTATATGTCCCTAACGTCCCAGACGTCCCAGACGTCCCAGATGTCCCATATGTCCCATATGTCCCTAATGTCCCAGCCGTCCTAGATTTACCATATGTCCCATATGTCACTAATGTCCCAGGCGTCCCTGATGTCCCATATGCCCCATATGTCCCTAATGTCCCAGGCGTCCTAAATGTCACATATGTCCTTAACGTAACAGACGTCCCAGACATCCTAGATGTCCCATATGTCCCTAACGTCCCAGACGTCTCAGATGTCACATATGTTCCATATATCCCTAATGTCCCAGGCGTCCTAGATGTCCCGATTGTCCCATATGTCCCTAATGTTTTAGGCGTCATAAATGTCCCACATGTCCTTAACGTCCCAGACGTCCTAATTGTCCCATGTTGCTTAACGTCCCAGACGTCCCAGATGTCCCATATGTCCCATATGTCCGATATGTCCCTAATGTCCCAGGCGTCCTAAATGTCCCATATGTCCTTAACGTCCCAGACTTTCCAGACGTCCTAGATGTCCCATATGTCCTTAACGTCCCAGACGTTTTAGATGTTCTATACGTCTCTAACGTCCCAGACGTATTAAATGTCTGATATGTCCCTAACGTCCCAGACGTTTCAGCTGTCCCGTATGTCCCTAACATCCCAGACGTCCTAGATGGCCCATATGTCATTAACGTCCCAGACGTCCCAGATGTCCCATATGTTCCTAACGTCCCAGACGTCCCAGATGTCCCATATGTCCCATATGACCCTAATGTCCCAGGCGTCCCAGATGTCACATATGTCCCATATGTCCCTAATGTTCCAGGCGTCCTAAATGTCCCATATGTCCTGAACGTCCCAGACGTCCCAGACGTCCTAGATGTCCCATATGTCTTTAACGTCCCAGACGTCCCAGATGTCCCATATGTCCCATGTGTCCCTAATGTCCCAGGCGTCCCAGATGTCCCATATGTCCTATATGCCCCTAATATCCCATGCGTCCTAAATGTCCCATATGTCCCTAACGTCGCAGACGTCCTAAATGTCCCATATGTCCCTAACGTCCCTAACGTCCTAGACGTCCCAGATGTCCCATATGTTCCATTTGTCCCTAATGTCCCAGGCGTCCCAGATGTCCCTTATGTCCCATAAGTCTGTATTGCCTCAGGCGTTCCAAATGTCCCATATGTCCCTAACGTTCAGGCGTCAGAGATGTCCCATATGTCCCATATGTCCTTAAAGTCCCAGGCGTCCTAGATGTCCCATATGTCCCATATGTCCCTAATGTCCCAGGCGTCCTAAGTGTCCCAGACGTCCCAGACGTCCTAGATGTCCCATATGTCCCAAACGTCCCAGACGTCCCAGATGTCCCATATGTCCCTAATGTCATAGGCGTCCTAGATGTCCCATATGTCCCTAACGTCCCAGACGTCCCAGACGTCCTAGATGTCCCATATGTCCTTAACGTCCCAGACGTCTCAGACGTCCCATATGTCCCTAACGTCCCAGACGTCCCAGATGTTCCATGTGTCCCATATGTCTCTAATGTCCCAGGCGTCCCAGATGTCCCATATGTCCCATATGTCCCTAATGTTCCATTCGTCCTAAATGTCCCATATGTGCTTAACGTCCCAGACGTCCCAGACGTCCTAGATGTCGCATATGTCTTTAACGTCCACGACGTCCCAGATGTCCCATATGTCCCATGTGTCCCTAATGTCCCAGGAGTCCCAGATGTCCCATATGTCGTTAATGCCTCAGGCGTCCTAAATGTCCTATATGTCCCTAACGTCCCAGACGTCTCAGATGTTCCATATGTCCCATATGTCCCTAATGTCCCATGCGTCCTAGATGTTCCATATGTTCTTAACGTCCCAGACGTCCAAGACGTCCTAGATGTCCCATATGTCCTTAACGTCCCAGACGTCCCACATGTCCCATATGTCCCTAACGTCCCAGACGTCCCAGATGTCCCATATGTCCCTAACGTCCCAGACGTCCCAGATGTCCCATATGTCCCATATGTCCCTAATGTCCCAGGCGTCCTAGATGTTCCATATGTCCCTAACGTCCCCGACGTCCTAAATGTCCCTTATGTCCCTAACGTTCCAGACGTCCCAACTGTCCCGAATGTCCCTAACGTCCCAGACGTCCCAGACGTTCCAGACGTCCAAGACGTCCCAGACGTCCCAGACGTCCTAGATGCTTCATATGTCCCTAACGTTTCAGACGTCCTAAATGTCCCATATATCCCTAATGTCCCAGGCGTCCTAGATGTTCCATATGTCTCTAACGTCCCCGACGTCCTAAATGTCCCATATGTCCCTAACGTTCCAGAAGTCCCAGGTGTCCCATATGTCCCTAACGTCCCAGACGTCCCAGACGTTCTAGATGTCCCATATGTCTCTAACGTCCCCGACGTCCTAAATGTCCCATATGTCCCTAACGTTCCAGAAGTCCCAGATGTCCCATATGTCCCATATGTTCACAATGTCCCAGGCGTCCTAGATGTTCCATATGTCCCTAACATCCCAGACGTCCTAAATGTCCCATATGTCCTTAACGTCCCAGACGTCTCAGCTGTCCCGTATGTCCCTAACGTCCCAGACGTCCCAGACGTTCTAGATGTCCCATATGTCTCTAACGTCCCAGACGTCTCAGCTGTCCCGTATGTCCCTAACGTCCCAGACGTCCGAGATGTCCTAGATGTGCCATATGTACCTATCGTCACAGGCGTCTCAGATGTCCCATATGTCCTTAACGTCCCAGACGTCCCAGATGTCCCATATGTTCCATATGTCCCTAATATCCCAGGCGTCCCAGAGTCTCAGATGTTCCATATGTCCCATATGTCCCATATTTCCCTAATGTCCAAAGCGTCCTAAATGTTCCATATGTCCTTAACGTCCCAGACATCCCAGATCTCCTAGATGTCCCATATGTCCTTAACGTCCCAGACGTCCCAGATGTCCAATATGTCCCTAACGTCCCAGACGTCCCAGATGTTTCATATGTCCCATATGTCCCTAATGTCCCAGGCGTCCCAGATGTCCCATATGTCCAATATGTCCCTAATGTCGCAGGCGTCCTAAATGTCCCATATCTCCTTAACGTCCCAGACGTCCCAGACGTCCTAGATGTCCCATATGTCCTTAACGTCCCAGACGTCCCAGATGTCCTATATGTCCCATGTGTCCCTAATGTCCGAGGCGTCCTAAATGTCCCATATGTCCTTAACGTCCCAGTCGTCCCAGACGTCCTAGATGTTCCATATGTCCTTAACGTCCCAAACGTCCCAGATGTCCCATATGTTCCTAACGTCCCAGACGTCTCAGATGTCCCAGATGTCCCATTTGTCCCTAATGTCCCAGGCGTCCCAGATGGCCCACATGCCCATATGTCCCTAACGTCCCAGACGTCCTAGATGTCCCATATGTCCTTAACGTCCCAGACGTCCTAGATGTCCCAT
This sequence comes from Agriotes lineatus, assembly GCA_940337035.1. NCBI lineage: Eukaryota > Metazoa > Arthropoda > Insecta > Coleoptera > Elateridae > Agriotes > Agriotes lineatus. Next base: position 8,273 of record CALNHX010009259.1, on the reverse strand, counting down.
ATGTCCCTAGCATCCCAGACGTCCCAGATGTCCCATATGTCCCATATGTCCCTAATGTCCCAGGCGTCATAGATGTTCCATATGTCCCTAACGTCGCAAACGTCCTAAATGTCCCATATGTCCCTAACGTCCCTAACGTCCTAGACGTCCCAGATGTCCCATATGTTCCATTTGTCCCTAATGTCCCAGGCGTCCCAGATGTCTTATATGTCCCATATGTCCCTAATGTCCCAGGCGTCCTAAATGTTCCATACGTCCTTAACGTCCCAGACGTCCCAGACGTCCTAGATGTCCCATATGTCCTTAACGTCCCAGACGTCCCACATGTCCCATAAGTCCCTAACATCCCAGACGTCCCAGATGTCCCATATGTCCCATATGTCCCTAATGTCCTAGGCGTTCTAAATGTTCTACATGTTCCTAACGTCCCAGATGTCCCAGACGTCCTTAACGTCCCAGACGTCCTACATGTCCCATAAGTCCCTAACATCCCAGACGTCCCAGATGTCCCATATGTCCCATATGTCCCTAATGTCCCAGGCGTCCTAGATGTTCCACATGTTTCTAACGTCCCAGATGTCCCAGACGTCCTAGATGTCCCATATGTCCCTAACGTCCCAGATTTCCTAGAAGTCCTATATGTCCCTAACGTCCCAGACGTCCCAGACGTCCCAGATGTCCCATATGTCCTATATGCCCCTAATGTCCCAGGCGTCCCAGATGTCCCATATGTCCCATATGTCCCTAATATATCAGGCGTCCTAAATGTCCCATACGTCTATAACGTCCCAGACGTCCCAGACGCCCTAGATGTCCCATATGCCCTTAACGTCCCAGACGTCCCAGACGTCCCAAATGTCCCATATGTTCCATATGTCCCTAATGTCCCAGGCGTCACAGATGTCCCATATGCCCCATATGTCCCTAATGTCCCAGGCGTCCTAAATGTCCCATATGTTCTTAACGTCCCAGACGTCCCGGACGTCCTAAATGTCGCATATGTCACCAACGTCCCAGACGTCTCAGCTGTCCCGTATGTCCCTAACGTCCCAGACGTTCAAGATGTCCTAGATGTCCCATATGTCCCTATCGTCACAGACGTCCTAGATGTCCTATATGTTCCTAATGTCCCAGACGTTCCAGATGTCCCATATGTCCCTAAAGTCCCAGACGTCCCAGAAGTCCCATATGCTCCTAACATCCCAGACGTCCTAGATGTCCCATATGTCCTTAACGTCCCAGACGTCCCAGATGACCCATATGTCCCATACGTCCCTAATGTCCTAGGCGTCCTAGATGTTCTACATGTTCCTAACGTCCCAGATGTCCCAGACGTCCTAGATGTCCCATATGTCCCTAACGTCCCAGACTTCCTAGAAGTCCTATATGTCCCTAACGTCCCAGACGTCCCAGACGTCCCAGATGTCCCATATGTCCTATATGCCCCTAATGTCCCAGGCGTCCCAGATGTCCCATATGTCCTATATGCCCCTAATATCCCATGCGTCCTAAATGTCCCATATGTCCCTAACGTCGCAGACGTCCTAAACGTCCCATATGTCCCTAACGTCCCTAACGTCCTAGACGTCCCAGATGTCCCATATGTTCCATTTGTCCCTAATGTCCCAGGCGTCCCAGATGTCCCTTATGTCCCATATGTCCCTCATGTCCCAGGCGTCCTAAATGTTCCATATGTCCTTAACGTCCCAGACGTCCCAGACGTCCTGGATGTCCCATATGTCCTTAACGTCCCAGACGTCCCACATGTCCCATAAGTCCCTAGCATCCCAGACGTTCCAGATGTCCCATATGTCCCATATGTCCCTAATGTCCCAGGCGTCCTAGATGTTCCACATGTTCCTAATGTCCTATATGCCCCTAATGTCCCAGGCGTCCCAGATGTCCCATATGTCCTATATGCCCCTAATATCCCATGCGTCCTAAATGTCCCATATGTCCATAACGTCCCAGACGTCCCAGACGCCCTAGATGTCCCATATGCCCTTAACGTCCCAGACGTCCCAGACGTCCCAAATGTCCCATATGCCCCGTATGTCCCTAATGTCCCAGGCGTCCTAAATGTCCCATATGTCCTTAACGTCCCAGACGTCCCGGACGTCCGAGATGTCCTAGATGTCCCATATGTCCCTATCGTCACAGACGTCCTAGATGTCCTATATGTTCCTAACGTCCCAGACGTTCCAGATGTCCCATATGTCGCTAAAGTCCCAGACGTCCCAGAAGTCCCATATGTTCCTAACGTCCCAGACGTCCTAGATGTCCCATATGTCCTTAACGTCCCAGACGTCCCAGATGACCCATATGTCCCTAACGTCCCAGACGTCCCAGATGTCCCAATTGTCTCATATATCCCTAACGTCCCAGGCGTATTAGATGTCCCATATGTCCCATATGTCCCTAATGTGTCAGGCGTCCTAAATGTCAGATATGTCCTTAACGTTCCGGACGTCCCAGACGTCCTAGATGTCCCATATGTCCTTAACGTCCCAGAAGTCTCAGATGTCCCATATGTCCCATATGTCCCATATGTCCCTACTGTCCCAGGCGTCCTAGATATTTCAAATGTCCTTAACGTCCCAGACGTTATAAATGTCCCATATGTCCCTAACGTCCCAGACGTCCCAGACGTCCTAGATGTCCCATATGTCCTTAACGTCCCAGAAGTCTCAGATGTCCCATATGTCCCATATGTCCCATATGTCCCTACTGTCCCAGGCGTCCTAGATATTCCAAATGTCCTTAACGTCCCAGACGTTATAAATGTCCCATATGTCCTTAACGTCCCAGACGTCCCAGACGTCCTAGATGTCCCATATGTCCTTAACGTTCCAGATGTCCCATATGTCCCACATGTCCCTAATGTCCCAGGCGTCCTAGATATTCCATATGTCCCTAACGTCCCAGACGTCTTAAATGTTCCATATTTCCCTAACGTCCCAGACGTCTTAGATGTCCCATATGTCCTTAACGTCCCAGACGTCCCAGATGTCCCATATGTTCCATATGTCCCTAATGTCCCAGGCGTCCCAGATGTTCCATATGTCCCATATGTCTTATATGTCCCTAATGTCCAAGGCGTCCTAAATGTCCCATATGTCCTTAACGTCCCAGACGTCCCAGACGTCCTAAATGTCCCATATGTCCTTAACGTCCCAGACGTCCCAGATGTCCCGTATGTCCCTAACGTCCCAGACGTCCCAGATGTCCCATATATCCCATATGTCCCTAATGTCCCGGGCGTCCCAGATGTCCCATATGTCCAATATGTCCCTAATGTTGCAGGCGTCCTAAATGTCCCATATCTCCTTAACGTCCGACACGTCCCAGGCGTCCTAAATGTCCCATATGTCCTTAACGTCCCAGACGTCCCGGACGTCCTAAATGTCGCATATGTCTCTAACGTCCCAGACGTCTCAGCTGTCCCGTATGTCCCTAACGTCCCAGACGTCCGAGATGTCCTAGATGTCCCATATGTCCCTATCGTCACAGACGTCCTAGATGTCCTATATGTTCCTAACATCCCAGACGTCCCATATGTCCCTAAAGTCCCAGACGTCCCAGAAGTCCCATATGTTCCTAACGTCCCAGACGTCCTAAATGTCCCATATGTCCTTAACGTCCCAGACGTCCCAGATGACCCATATGTCCCTAACGTCCCAGACGTCCTAGATGTCCCATATGTCCTTAACGTCCCAGACGTCCGAGATGTCCTAGATGTGCCATATGTACCTATCGTCACAGACGTCTCAGATGTCCCATATGTCCTTAACGTCCCAGATGTCCCAGATGTCCCATATGTTCCATATGTCCCTAATGTCCCAGGCGTCCCAGATGTTCCATATGTCCCATATGTCCCTAATGTCCAAGGCGTCCTAAATGTTCCATATGTCCTTAACGTCCCAGACGTCCCAGATCTCCTAGATGTCTCATATGTCCTTAACGTCCCAGACGTCCCAGATGTCCCATATGTCCCTAACGTCCCAGACGTCCCAGATGTTCCATATGTCCCATATGTCCCTAATTTCCCAGGCGTCCCAGATGTCCCATATGTCCAATATGTCCCTAATGTCGCAGGCGTCCTAAATGTCCCATATCTCCTTAACGTCCCAGACGTCTCAGACGTCCTAGATGTCCCATATGTCCTTAACGTCCCAGACGTCCCAAATGTCCCATATGTTCCTAACGTCCCAGACGTCTCAGATGTCCCATATGTCCCATTTGTCCCTAATGTCCTAGGCGTCCCAGATGGCAAATATGCCCATATGTCCCTAATGTCCCAGGCGTCCTAAATGTCCCATATGTCCTTAACGTCCCAGACGTCCCAGACGTCCTAGATGTCCCATATGTCTTTAACGTCCCAGACGTCCCAGATGTCCCATATGTCCCTAGAATCCCAGACGTCCCAGATGTCCCATATGTCCCTAATGTCCCAGGCGTCCTAGATGTTCCACATGTCCCTAACGTCCCAGACGTCCTAAATGTACCATATGTCCCTAACGTCCCTAACGTTCTAGACGTCCCAGACGTCCCATATGTTCTATTTGTCCCTAATGTCCCAGGCGTCCCAGATGTCCCATATGTCCCATATGTCCCTAATGTCCCAGGCGTCCTAAATGTTCCATATGTCCTTAACGTCCCAGACGTCCCAGACGTCCTAGCTGTCCCATATGTCCTTAACGTCCCAGACGTCCCACATGTCCCATAAGTCCCTAACATCCCAGACGTCCCAGATGTCCCATATGTCCCATATGTCCCTAATGTCCCAGGCGTCCTAGATGTTCCACATGTTCCTAACGTCTCAGATGTCCCAGACGTCCTAGATGTCCCATATGTCCCTAACGTCCCAGACTTCCTAGAAGTCCTATATGTCCCTAACGTCCCAGACGTCCCAGACGTCCCAGATGTCCCATATGTCCTATATGCCCCTAATGGCCCAGGCGTCTCAGATGTTCCATATGTCCCATATGTCCATAAAGTCCCAGGTGTCCTAAATGTCCCACATGTCCTTAACGTCCCAGACGTCCCAGACGTCCTAGATGTCCCATATGTCCTTAACGTCCCAGACGTCCTAGATGTCCCATATGTTCTTAACGTCCCAGACGTCTCAGATGTCCCATATGTCCTTAACGTCCCAGTCGTTCCAGATGTCCCATATCTTCCATATGTCCCTAATGTCCCAGGCGTCCCAGATGTTCCATATGTCCCATATGTCTCATATGTCCCTAATGTCCAAGGCGTCCTAAATGTCCCATATGTCCTTAACGTCTCAGACGTCCCAGACCTCCTAGGTGTCCCATATGTCCTTAACGCCCCAGACGTCCCAGATGTCCCATATGTCTTTAACGTCCCAGACGTCCCAGATGTTCCATATATCCCATATGTCCCTAATGTCCCAGGCGTCCCAGATGTCCCATATGTCCAATATGTCCCTAATATCGCAAGCGTCCTAAATGTCCCATACCTCCTTAACGTCCCAGACGTCCCAGACGTCCTAGATGTCCCATATGTCCTTAACGTCGCAGATGTCCCAGATGTCCCATATGTCCCATATGTCCCTAATGTTCGAGGCGTCCTAAATGTCCCATATGTCCTTAACGTCCCAGACGTCCCAGACGTCCTAGATGTCCCATATGTCCTGAACGTCCCAGACGTCCTAGATGTCCCATATGTCCCATATGTCCCTAATGTCCCAGGCGTCCTAAATGTCCCATATGTCCTTAACGTCCCAGACGTCCCAGACGCCCTAGATGTCCCATATTCCCTTAACGTCCCAGACGTCGCAGACGTCCCAAATGTCCCATATGTTCCATATGTCCCTAATGTCCCAGGCGTCACAGATGTCCCATATGTCCCTAATGTCCCAGGAGTCCTAAATGTCCCATATGTCCTTAACGTCCCAGACATACCGGACGTCCTAAATGTCGCATATGTCTCTAACGTCCCAGACGTCTCAGCTGTCCCGTATGTCCCTAACGTCCCAGACGTCCGAAATGTCCTAGTTGTCCCATATGTCCCTATCGTCACAGACGTCCTAGATGTCCTATATGTTCCTAACGTCCCAGGCGTAATAGATGTCCCATATGTCCTTAACGTCCCAGACGTCCCAGATGACCCATATGTCCCTAACGTCCCAGACGTCCCAGATGTCCCAATTGCCTCATATATCCCTAATGTCCCAGGCGTATTAGATGTCCCATATGTTCCATATGTCCCTAATGTGCCAGGCGTCCTAAATATCCCATATGTCCTTAACGTCCCGGACGTCCCAGACGTCCTAGATGTCCCATATGTCCTTAACGTCCCAGATGTCCCATATGTCCCACATGTCCCTAATGTCCCAGGCGTCCTAGATATTCTATATGTCCCTAGCGTCCCAGACGTCTTAAATGTCCCATATGTCCCTAACGTCCCAGACGTCTTAAATGTCCCATATGTCCTTAACGTCCCAGACGTCCCAGATGTCCCATATGTTCCATATGTCCCTAATGTCCCAGGCGTCCCAGATGTTCCATATGTCCCATATGTCTTATATGTCCCTAATGTCCAAGGCGTCCTAAATGTCCCATATGTCCTTAACGTCCCAGACGTCCCAGACGTCCTAAATGTCCCATATGTCCTTAACGTCCCAGACGTCCCAGATGTCCCATATGTCCCTAACGTCCCAGACGTCCCAGATGTCCCATATGTCCCATATGTCCCTAATGTCCCAGGCGTCCCAGAAGTCCCATATGTCCAATATGTCCCTAATGTCGCAGGCGTCCTAAATGTCCCATATCTCCTTAACGTCCCAGACGTCCCAGACGTCCTAGATGTCCCATATGTCCTTAACGTCCCAGACGTCTCAAATTTCCCATATGTCCTTAACGTCCCAGACGTCCCAGATGTCCCATATGTTCCATATGTCCCTAATGTCCCAGGCGTCCCAGATGTTCCATATGTCCCATATGTCCCATATGTCCCTAATGTCCAAGGCGTTCTAAATGTCCCATATGTCCTTAACGTCCCATACGTCCCAGACCTCCTAGGTGTCCCATATGTCCTTAACGCCCCAGACGTCCCAGATGTCCCATATGTCCCTAACGTCCCAGACGTCCCACATGTTCCATATATCCCATATGTCCCTAATGTCCCAGGCGTCCCAGATGTCCCATATCTCCAATATGTCCCTAATATCGCAGGCGTCCTAAATGTCCCATACCTCCTTAACGTCCCAGACGTCCCAGACGTCCCATATGTCCCTAAAGTCCCAGACGTCCCAGAAGTCCCATATGCCCCATATGTCTCTAACGTCCCAGACGTCCGAGACGTCCTAGATGTCCCATATGTCCCTAAAGTCCCAGACGTCCCAGAAGTCCCATACGTTCCTAACGTCCCAGACGTCCAAGATGTCCCATATGTCCTTAACGTCCCAGACGTCCCAAATGTCCCATATGCCCCGTATGTCCCTAATGTCCCAGGCGTCCTAAATGTCCCATATGTCCTTAACGTCCCAGACGTCCCGGACGTCCGAGATGTCCTAGATGTCCCATATGTCCCTATCGTCACAGACGTCCTAGATGTCCTATATGTTCCTAACGTCCCAGACGTTCCAGATGTCCCATATGTCGCTAAAGTCCCAGACGTCCCAGAAGTCCCATATGTTCCTAACGTCCCAGACGTCCTAGATGTCCCATATGTCCTTAACGTCCCAGACGTCCCAGATGACCCATATGTCCCTAACGTCCCAGACGTCCCAGATGTCCCAATTGTCTCATATATCCCTAACGTCCCAGGCGTATTAGATGTCCCATATGTCCCTAATGTGTCAGGCGTCCTAAATGTCAGATATGTCCTTAACGTTCCGGACGTCCCAGACGTCCTAGATGTCCCATATGTCCTTAACGTCCCAGAAGTCTCAGATGTCCCATATGTCCCATATGTCCCATATGTCCCTACTGTCCCAGGCGTCCTAGATATTTCAAATGTCCTTAACGTCCCAGACGTTATAAATGTCCCATATGTCCCTAACGTCCCAGACGTCCCAGACGTCCTAGATGTCCCATATGTCCTTAACGTCCCAGAAGTCTCAGATGTCCCATATGTCCCATATGTCCCATATGTCCCTACTGTCCCAGGCGTCCTAGATATTCCAAATGTCCTTAACGTCCCAGACGTTATAAATGTCCCATATGTCCTTAACGTCCCAGACGTCCCAGACGTCCTAGATGTCCCATATGTCCTTAACGTTCCAGATGTCCCATATGTCCCACATG
>CALNHX010009258.1:0-51753 GCA_940337035.1 Agriotes lineatus | reverse complement strand
AGCAAATAAATTAGGTTTTCATAAGACACGTGTTAATTATTTAATTTCTGGTAATGGAAACAATAATTCATTGTTAGCTAATTACAAAACGACTTTTGCATTTAGTTGACGAATTTCTGAATATTCCAAGAAAGCATCCTTTTTGATTTTGCCGAAAGTCACGCAACCAATGCCTAGTTACTCTTTTGATATTAAAAATTTACCCACGGGGGTTTTGTTGGCAGATCCTAATTTTAATAAAAAATCGGACATTGATATTTTTTTTGGGGTTGGTTTATTTTATGATTTGTTAGTACAAAACCAAGTACAACTTCAAGGCGACTTAGTTATACAAAACACTGAATTAGGCTGGGTGTTAGGCGGAGAATTAAATTATCCTTTTGCTAAAAATAATAGCACATTGAAAACAATTTCATGTCATCACTGCGTTGATACTGAGGTTGAAGGTCTCGAGAAATTTTGGCGTATAGAAGAGTGCGATGATATACCGAAAATTGACAATTTCTGTGAAACACATTTTATAAAAAAACACGGAAAGATATAGTACTACCGGGCGTTTTGTAGTAAGATTACCTTTTGATAAGGATAAAAATAAGTTATGTGATTCGAAGGATGGCGCGATTCGACGATTTCATTTGCTAGAAAAAAGGCTAGACAAAAATAAAGAGTTGAAAAATCAATACTCGGAATTTATGACAGAATATGAAAGTTTAAGCCAAATGCGAAAATTATCCCATAGTTTAGACGAGCTTAGTGACATTGGAGTGTATTATATAACCCATCATGCAGTACTCAAAGAAGCAAGCCTAACAACAAAACTTAGGGTCGTTTTTGACGCGAGTGCGAAAGGGGACAGTGGCGCATCACTGAATGACATGCATAAGACTGGACCGACAGTACAAAGCGAACTGTTTGATATTCTATTGAGATTTCGGCAGGATACCTTCGTGATAAATGCTGATATTACTAAGATGTATCGGCAGATTCATTTGAACTACGATGATACACGTTTTCATCGAATTTTTTGGCGATCTGATTCTGAGTTGCAATGCTATGAACTATTAACTGTAACATATGGGGTTGCAGCATCACCGTTCTTAGCTACTCGTTGTTTGATTGAATTGGCTATTATTAATAAGGGCAATTATTCTTTAGCATCTTGAAACAATTTTTTGGCTTCGCCTAATTGTTTCGCCAGATATCCAATTATTTCAGGCTTAACCTGTATATTTTTATTTGAATTATAAATCATTTGCATTTCAAATTCTTTAATTTTCTAAAGCAGCTTATTTTGTACCTGTATCAAGTTCCTTTCGTTTGCGCGATGCCCTCTCAACCCGCGCTATCTCTTATCAGAGCGCGAGCCTTCTTTTGGGCTCGAATTGTTCGTACCTGGCACTTGCTATTTTTGGCTCGCCGTGACCGGCGTGGTTAAATTATGTTTGTTCAAGTCAAATTACGTGCGTTCAACCGATTTCTATGAGCATTGTGTTTCCTAAGGGCTGATTATGATCAGGTACGATGGCGCTTTTCTGTTTTGTTATTCGCATAGTAATTACATTTTTGCTTAGCTCTTAATTACCAATTTCAACTACGAGTTTATCTCATAGTCCAAGGCGCTTGCCTTATCGCATTTTCGACACCTGCTGGGTTCGGCGTATTTGCTGCCTTTTTGAGGATGCTTCCGCAGCAATTTTCGGCACATCCACGTCGATTTCAACGATATGTGTGCAGTTCACGACCACCACCTTATGTTAAACCGAAGGGTGTAGTTACCCCGGCCGGCGTTTGCCTGTTTGCCTATATTTCTTCCAAATGGTACACATTACCAGAATATTATCAAAGATATCAAAGAGATAATTAAAGAAGATTTTTCTACGTCCTACAAAGGCAACCAACTAAAAATTAACTCAAGCAACGCCGATGACTACAGGAACCTCACTAAGTACTACGAAGAACGCAAGGTAAATTTTTACACGTACCATAATCCTGAAAATTCTAAAATCTCAGTTATAATACGCAATGTTCATATATCAATCAGAGAAGATGAAATCCATGAAGAACTTAAGTTAAAATACCCCGTTATTAAAACAACTCGATTATTGAACGGAAAAAACTGCCAATGCCTCTCATTGCAGTTGAATTAACTAAAACAGAAAAGATCAAAGATATACTCGTATTTAATTTCACGAGATTATTATACTGTGTAGTATCAGTAGAACCCAGGCGAAAAAGCAGCGATACTCCACAATGTACTAACTGCCAGAGGGTGGAACATACGAAAAACTATTGTCACTTACCTTCACGCTGTGCCAAATGTACAGAGCACCACCATTACAAAGAATGCAAAAAGACGGAGAACGTTAAACCCGCATGTATTAACTGCGGCGGTGAACACACGCATAATTAGATCCCATAACCCCAACGCAAACATAACTGGGAATATTACCTCTAATCCAATGTATTCTAACAACTTAACTAAAGATTCATACAAGTCCAACAAGCAAGTAACAACAACCCAGATACGAACACCACAAATTCACCCACATCAAAAATTTTCCAAACCATTATTGAAGCGATTACTCCTTATATTGATCAGATTATGAATTTCATTTTGTCACTAATACCTATGCTGTTCCAAAATGGCGGCAAGTAAACAATGTACCATACAAAAGTTAACCCTGGTAAACTGGTATGCCAATGGACTAAAAACCCAAAGATCGATATTTATTTCATTTCTTGTAAGGCACAAAATTGATATAGCGTGCATTACAGAAACACATGTAGATTAGCAACGAAAAATTCACGATTCAGGGTTATCATATCTTCAGAAAAGACAGAGAAACTGCAATAGGATGGGAAGAATCTGCAATAATTTTAAAACGGAATCTTGCTGTTACACCAATCGACTTAGAAGACATTCGTCACTTACAAGCTGTAGGAATAAAATTAATCACGAAGAACAACACTACTCTGAAGATCGTTTGTGCCTACAAGCCACCAAATAAGCAACTGAATATGAATGAACTGGTAAATATATTCCAAAACTCGGAACCCACGTTGTTATTAGGTGATCTTAACTACAAACATACAAACTGGGGCTGTAGAATTTCTAATCCCAATGGTGTTAAACTCTCCAATTTTACCTCTCAGTTGGCAGTTAATATTTCAGCCCCCGCAGATCATACATACTATCCATATAGACCTAATCAACAATCAGATGTACTCGATATAATATTGCATAAAAATCTGACTCTTCAAACATGCCAGACAGTTCTAACTGAACTTGACTCCGACCACCTACCCGTAATATGCACACTAGGCTATTCTCCTCAATATCACACTAAGCCTACCAAGTTAATAAATGGTCCTGTAGACTGGGAGCTGTTTCGAACGTCAATGGACAATTTATTATTCTGCCCAACCGACCTAAACTCCCAATTAAGTATAGACAAAGCGGTAAAAACGTTTAGAGAAGCAACCACCGAAGCGATACATCAAGCGACTATTGTCATCAGGCGGCATAGACCAGTAAGTGATTCAAACCCTCCAGCACATATATTAAATCTTATTAGAAAGAAGCACAGTACCCGCAGACTGTAGCAAAATACCCGAAATCCAGCAGTCAGAGCCCGTCTAAATCAGCTGATTAGACAAGTAAAAAGCGAACTGGACAATTTTAGAATAGAGCAATACAACCACTACATTGAAACCCTCAATCCAGGAGATCCAAATATGTGGCGAGCAACTAAACGAATTCTTAAGCAACCCATGATCATTCCACTTTCCGAATCCAAGACCGCACATGCGTAGAGGATAAAGACAAAAGCGAAGTATTTTCCCAACAGTCAGAAGAAACATTCAGCACTACATATGACGGAAATAATTTAAATCACGTTCAACATGTAGAAAGGGAAATCACTAACATCATTCCCATTGAAACTGCACTTACCGAACCAGTCTCGTCATCAGAAGTTAAACAGCATATAAAAAAACTGAAAATCAAAAAGGCACCAGGAAGTGACATGATTCCAAACGTACTCGTTAAACATTTATCGAAGAAGTCGATTGCGTACTTCACAGCAATATTCAACGCGTGTCTGAGAATTGGATACTTTCCCGTCGCATGGAAGCACGCAATGATTCTAATGTTTCCCAAACCAGGCAAAACACATGACAATCCGGTTAATTATAGGCCTATTAGCTTGCTATCAAATATCTCAAAACTTCTCGAACGAGTTATTCGATCTCGTTTAAATATATTCCTAGAGGAAAACAATATTCTTCCCCAATTCCAATTTGGATTTAAAGGTTCTCACTCTACTAACCACCAGATATTGCGACTTACAGAAATGATCGAAAGAGGATATGAATCCAAAATGCACACGCTAATAACTTTTGTAGATGTAGCGCAAGCTTTCGATCGTGTCTGGACGAATGGCCTTACTTATTACACATCATTAAATCATTTTTATCTGAACGAACATTTCAAGCGAGAATAAATATGTGTACCTCATCGATTCGCCACATTAGTGCTGGAGTTTCCCAGGGATCTATTCTAGGCCCTACTTTATTTAACATCTATATGAGTGACATTCCTAAAACGCCTAATGCGGAACTAGCTATGTACGCGGACGATACCGCGATTGTCGTACAAGATCATGATATAAATCATGGGACGAATACTTCAAGAAAGTGTGGATCAACTTAATAATTGGTTTGCAAAGTGGTGTATAAAAATCAATGCGGACAAATGCGAATCTAAAATCTTTACACTTCGTCGGCCTTCAGATCCATGTAATATTATCATCAACAACACCCCGATATCTGGGAATCCTAAAGACACCGCGGTTCGGTACCTAGGAATATATCTAGATCGAAGATTATCCTGGAGTTACCATATAAACGGAAAATTATCGGAATCTTATGCGAGGTTGGCTCTGCTATACCTAATTTTAAACAAAAAGTCTTCGCTTAAGTTACAATGTGGAACATTAATTTACACTTCTATAATCCGACCGATTTTCACTTATGGGTGTAGTATTTGGAGTGCAACTTCGCAAACAAACATAAACAAACTACAGGTGCTACAAAATAAAGTGTTACGCATCGTTACCAACGCCCAGTGGTTCGTAAGAAATTCGCAGTTACATAGAGAAACAGGTATCCCCGCAATTAAACAATTTATTTCGAAAACTTCCAAGAACTTTTATAGTAACCTAAACCAGTGCAGTGGCGCAACACACAACGATTGTTACACACCCGACTAAAAAGAAAACTGCCTATTGACCTTTTAACGAGTGACTCAAGTGATAGTGAATAATCGTATAAACAGTGCCATATTCTGAACAAAATGCTCAAGACTGACCATGATATTCCATCAGTGATATCAAGCAAATAGTTGTCAGCGGATTAAAAGTGATAGGGGGTTATATCTCTTGTTAGTGTCATTCTAAGTTACACAAACTACTTTAACGCTGCCATGAATAGCAAATAGTGCTGAACTGGCATAAACTGAATTTTAAAAAAACAACTAAGGTAATGTTGTAAATAATGTCAAACATTTTGAAAAAAAAACCGATTTGTTACGTTTTTGCTTTCTGAATCCGAATTATGGACAATTTTGGAAGTTCCACTGAAAATCTTGTTTTTTGCCGAGATTGCAGAAGCTGCAGAAAAGGCCAAACTGGAATTACTCCCCAAGAAATCTGCAAAATTCTATGATCAACAGTACGACAAGTTCAGCGAGTGGTACAACCGGAAAAAAGTAAAAAGGTACACTGAAGATGTGCTCCTAGCGTATTTTCTGGAAAAGTCGAGAGATGTTAAAGCTTCTACTCTTTGGGCGCAGTATTCAATGCTCAAGGCGACGATACTAGTCAGAAAAAATATTGATATAAGCAAGTTCTCGACGTTAATTGCTTTTCTTAAGAGGAAGAACGATGGCTACAAGCCAAAAAAATCGAAAATTCTCACAGCAGAACAAGTTGATCTCTTCATACGCGAAGCGCCTGACGATGAATTTTTAATGGTTAAAGTAAGTACATAATTATTACAAAACATTATGAAATAAACTTTATTCGCAATCACATTGTAATGTGTCAATTTCATGACATGACAACAGCTGGGAACTAGATGATTACTTGAAACTAGCCAGGAAGTTATTACATACCCCGAAAAATATTACATACCTGAAGAGTGGGGTGTTTCCATGGCAACAAAACATTGAGTGGGTTGTTTTCATGGTAACAAAAATATTAGCTACATCAAGATATCTATTATTCAGAATTCAATTGTAGTTATTTTTAAAATTAGATGATTGCAAATAAAATAGTATACATACCACGGTAGAAAGTTTCATCCCTGTCTCGAGATAAAGTTAACCTCGACGCTACGCGTCTCGGTAAACTACCTAATCTCTCGACAGTAATGAAACACTTCCCACCTCGGTATGTAATATACTAGTACGTACGAACTGTCATATTACAGGTTGTGCTAGTGTTGGACTTGGCCGGTGCATGCAGAGGAAATTAATTAATTAATCTGTCCATACACGACGTACAAGACCTGGGTTCATCAATATTGTTCAACATAAAGAATACAAAAACTCGAATCGACAGGACATTCATTGTTAAAAATTCGGAAAGAAATTCAGTTGTTTTTTTTGCATTATGTAAAAAGTATAAGGCTTTATGGAGCAGTAATACAGAAGAAGGTGCGAACATATACGGCAAACAGGAAATAGCATCCACGAGCGCAGCTTCTTCAGGTTCCCCTTTCAAGGGTCGAGTAGACATTCTACTAGGAATTTATCAAAAAAGTACAGATCGTTTACTAAATATTGTTAATTGTAATAACGTAAATATATCTGTTAATGTAAATAAATAATAAATTCCGTAGGTTTTTGGATGCATTGATTAAATTCTCGGGAGATTAAATAAAAATGTAATCCCTAGAGATTAAAAGTGGTACTTTGGTCCCTCAAAAGGACGCCTAAAGTAGGTCGTTTGGTCCCGGGAGTGCAAAATAGTATATTATATCATGAGGGACTAGAGTGCACCATTTAATCCCGCGAGTGGAGTTTGTTGCCTCGAGGGCGTAGCCCGAGGGCAACAACCACTCAAGGGATTTAAGCACTTCAGTCTCGAGGTATATACGCTATTTTTTGCACTTTTGGGAACATTATCATCAAACATTTCCAAAATTTGGAATCTGTCAATATGGAAACTGACAATTACAATTTATTAAAAACTGAATTGCAGCAGGTCCTGGATAGCCTGAATCAGTTGGCAGTACTGAAGTGTATTGTCAGTATATGTCAAATTCGAGATTTGCAGGTTAAGTTTTGCGTCAGTGTGTGTCAAATGACAAACAAAACCTAACCTACTAACCTCGTGTGTACATAAATTTACCATAGTTACGGTATCATTTTTACTTTAGTCCCTAGAGATTAAATGAGCTACTTTAGTACCTGTTTACGGGGACTAAAGTTAAACTTTAGTCCCGGAAGTGCAAAAAATAATTTTATCTACTAGCAACATGATATTGTACATTTTCGTCATAGAAACAAAATATGAAAAGCTACTCATAACTCCCAAGGGACTTGTCAAATTATTTCTCCCTCAAACTCATGGTAGCAATGCAACTACAATTAACGTCTTAGCAACCATACAATGAGGCAATCCTTGATGTGACTTACATATTCTAATTTTAAATGTCATTATGACATTTTGAAATTTCATACTATTTTTACGAATATGCTAGCAGATAAAATATTGTATGCACCACGGGAGATATTCATGTTCTTTACCCTCGGTTGACTTACAGACCTCGGGCCAGAGCCCTCGGTCTGTAACAACCTCAGGGAAAAAACATATTCATATCTCCCTTAATGCATAAATATCTATTAACCCCCTACCCCTTTTCGGTTTTCCGTTTTTACCGCTTTAGGGGTGAAATTTAAAAAAACTTTAAAACCCCTTTCTAAAAATTTGAAAAACACATCTATATACGAGGGGTCGTTTTTATATTCCCGGAATAAGTACTTTGTAATTTGGTTAAAATGTTTCTATTTAACTTTTTAAAATCAGGTAGGCCTTGAAACAACATATGGCAATTTATAAAACAATTGCCAAATTTATAGATTAGTTCTTTTCTGGTTTTTGAAGACGTGTCAAGCTAAGAGGTCGAAATGAATAAATTTGAGTATCGCTCAGTTATAAAATTCCTCACCAAACAGGGAAAAAGTCCTCAAATAATAGTTGAAGAAATGAGAGCCGTGTATGGTGACCTGTGTCCTTCCAAATCAACAATTTATGAATGGTCGAAATTGTTTAGATGTGGTCGAGAATCATTAGAAGATGATCCAAGATCTGGTCGTCTCACTGAAACGATTACCGCAGAAGTTGTGGATAAAGTTAAAGGTTTAGTGTTAGAAGACGCCAGACTAAAGAAGAAGCAGTTAGCAGCATTAACTGGTGTATCAGAAACTACTATTTTTAGGATTTTGCATGAATATTTGGGCATGTCAAAAGTAAGTGCAAGATGGGTTCCCCGAATGCTTTCTCCCTTTCAAATGCAGCACAGAATTCAAGTCTGTAATCAGTTTTTGAGTTTGTGTGAGAAAGATCCCGACTCTATAATTAAACGAATTGTTACGGGAGATGAGACTTGGGTTCATTATTATGACCCAGAGTCCAAACAAGAATCCATGCAGTGGCATGTTAAGGGTTCTAGCCCTCCTAAAAAGTTTAAGGTCGTTGCATCAGCAGGAAAAATAATGGCCACCATTTTTTGGGATTGTGAGGGGATATTATTAATAGATTACTTAAAAAAGGGCCAAACAATAAATGGGGAATACTATTCGGGCTTATTGCACCGTTTACGGGATTCCATTAAACAAAACAGAAAGGGAAAGCTAAGCAAGGGGATACTGCTATTGCACGACAATACTGTTGTTCATAAGGCAAAAACAGTCAAGGCTGCCATGGACAGTTGCGGCTTTGAAGAACTGGACCATCCGCCCTATAGTCCCGATTTGGCTCCCTCAGACTACTTTCTATTCCCAAATATGAAAAAATCTGGTGTGATACACGCACACAACTTCCTTTTACAGTGATCTTATAATTAGCCGACAATTTGATTTAAAATGTTTTAAGCATTTTCAAAAATTTTCAAAAATTACAAATTCTGCAAAAACGATACAAAATAGAGCGTTAGTTGAAGAGACAAATTTTTTTCTAGAATTCTAAGCTGAATTCAAAAATGTAATAATATACCGGGTGTTCTATTTAAAATAAGGGTTAATAAAAAAATAGACAAAAAAACAAAAGAAACCCATTTTAGAAGTATTCAACTGGAAAATCACCTATCTCACATCAATACACATTCAAAATGTAATAAAAATTTGTAAAGTTTAAAAAAAATCGTTAGAGCCGTTTTTGAAAAAATCGAAAAAAACTGAAAAATCACAAGAGCAAACACCTACTTCCGGTTATGCGATTTTCTTCAAAAGCTTGCTGTCTCATCTACATAGTACACAAAACTTATATATGAAGTTTCAACGCCATACCTCTTTTCGTTTTTGAGATATTCTGTTCACAGACAGACACACAGACAGACAGACAGACACACAGACCAATGAAAAAAAATATGTTTTTTGGGATCAGGGGACTCTAAAACGTGAAGATCTGTTGAAAACTCAATTTCGAATTTTTGGGGTGAATCCAATACTTCCTTTATTGTAAAAGGAAGTAAAAAGACATCAGAGGAAGAAAATTTGCCGATGATAATGAACTCATAGCAGCAGTTGAGAGCCATTTCAAGACAAAAACAGAGGAATATTTTTATCACGGTTTGCAGTTGCTATTGAAACGTTCCAATACTTGCATTGTTAAGGGAGGGGGTTATATTGAAAAATAAATTTTTCTTAGTTCTGTAGTTGTTTGGTTTGTTTTCTATTCCGGGAATATAAAAACGACCCCTCGTACCAAAAAAGAATGCTCTAACTTAACAATTACAGGAGATACAAGGGGTTGTATACTTCACCCCGAATGCAGATTCGCACTTTAAGGGTTGATTAGGGCAAAATCCCGAAATGCGTTTTTAGACATTTCCATTGGATAGTTATGCAAGCAAACACCAAATCGATATCTTACTTTTTAAGAATAAAGTTTTCAAAAAGTAATTCAAAATGTTAATTACTTCGTTAAATTTTTTATCACTTAACGACAATTAGTGTTTTTTAGAAATGTAAATTGGATAAAGAAAAATCTCATTTAGGCAACTGTAAGAAAACATTTACAGGATTTTTGTAACAGTAATTCATTAACAGATTAGAGTTTCTAAAAGCCATTTAAATAGATATTAATTAGAATTGAAAAATATTTCTCCTAAAAAGCGCCTTGCATAAAAAACGGAAAAATTATGCAAACATACTATTTTTTGGTAAATGATAAAAAATCTAAAGAAGTAATTAACATTGTATATTATTTTTTCCAATTATAAATTTTTAAACTATTCACATAAAAAATTTGAATTTTAATTATAAGTATTGGCATGTGAAATTTTGAAAAATATTTAAAAATTTGAAAAATTAATAATTAGCTAATTTAAAAAAAATAGGAGTTTTCTGGCCTGAGATTGTTCAGTTAGCTAAAAATAACACACTCTAAAAAATATCATTGAAATCTTACTTAATTTCCGAAAAATAACACTTTTTGGATTTTGACAATTTCGAAAAACTCCATTTTCTAAATAAGTAACTAACACTCGGTATATCTGATAGGGGCTAAATAGGTTTTTAGACAAACACAAACTATTGACGTAAAACATTTTTTTGAAAAATCAAAAATATATTTTTTCCCCGTATTATGCCGACTCTTTCGCGGTCACTGTATACAGTGTGTCCAAGATAAGGAGGGCCAGTAACGGGATCTCGGTAATTGTCAAAGATACAAATTTGGTTAAATGGGAAGAAAGTTGCGCAATTAAAGGACTAACAAAATGATGCCTAAAATTCCTTTATATGATTTTTCGTTTTTGAATAATCTCAAAAAAACCGATGTTTTAGATTTTCTATTTCATTTTTTTCTGGCGTTAATATTAAAGTTAGAACGAAACTCATTAAACTTCTTTATAGCAACTTTTAGTGGACTTAATGATTACGTTATTCAATTTTTTCAAGAACCAATCTTCTAAGTTCTTCTTCTGTTTCAAAGTTTGAATACCTATTTAATTGTTTCGATGCTCGTTATTCTTTCTGTCTATCTTTTGTTCATTTATTTGTTGTTTATTGTTAATAGTTGTTGGTTGGTTATTAAATTAATGTATCAGATATATGACATTATGATGTGCATTTCAATATTTTAACGGCATCTAAAAACGCCTAACTTACTGTATGAATTTATTTTTACAAAATTATCAGAAATGCAGGGCCGTATCTTAAAAATTTTCTGATGGTAATAAAAATACGCGAAACGTAATTAAACCATAATATGTGGTACATTGTTGAATTCAGAATAAAAAGGGATTCACAAATTTGGCATAAAAAAACCAGAACAGTATTTACAAAATTAAGTTGATGATGGTTTCTCGAAGAGGAAACGTCGGATAAAAAATTTGATAACGTAATCATTAAGTCCACTAAAAGTTGCTATAAAGAAGTGTAGGATTGCGATAAACAAACACAACACACACTTCAGCAAATATTCTTTAATAACTTTAATAGCTTTAGTGAACACTTAATTACAAAAAACATATCCGGGGGCTGACATAACATCTGACCATAACCCAGTAGTAGCAAAGATGAAAGTGAGGTTAAAGAGACTCAAAAGCAAAATGGAATCCAAAAATATGGACATGGAAAAACTAAAAAATGATGAAATAAAGGAAAAAGTCACAAGTGAAATCAACATAAAAATAAGAAACGCAAAACTATATATTAAAACAGATAACAACGTTGACAGAAAATGGAATAGTATAAAAGAAATGATTCTAAACGTGAGTGAAGTTAAGCTATCTCCAGAGAAACTCCGAAGAAAACAAGCGTGGATGACACAGGAGATTTTGGAGTTAATGGAAGAAAGAAGAAATCATAAAAACGTAAATGAAGACAGATACAGAACTGTGAACAGGCTAATTAAAACTAAAATAAAGGTAGCAAAAGAAACAGGGATGGAGGAGAGATGTGCAGAGATTGAAGAAGACCAGAATAAATATGATAATTTCAACATGCACAAAAAAATTAAAATGTTAACAGGGCTGGGGAGAAAGAAACAGGCGAGTGTACTTAAAGACAAAAACGGAAAAGTTATTATAGAACTTGAAGAGAAATTGAAAAGGTGGAAACAATATATAGAAGAATTATTTGAGGATGAAAGAGCACAGAAACCTAGCTACAACGAAAATGAAGCGCTGGGTCCAGAAATTATAGCAGAAGAAATACAACATGCAATCAAAAACACTAAAGCTGGAAAAGCCGTCGGCCCAGATAAGATACCATCAGAATTAATAAAGTTAATTAAAGATGATCAAATAGATGTGCTACTAAATCTGTTTAATACTATCTATAAAACTGGAATAATCCCTAAAGAATGGTTACTGTCCACATTCGTAACGCTTCCCAAAAAAGTAAATGCCAAAGAATGTAGCGATCATAGGACGATAAGCCTAATGAGTCATACATTAAAAAATATTTTTAAAAATAATACACAATAGAATATACCGGAGACTTGACGAAAATGTAGCAGATACACAGTTTGGATTTAGAAAAGGAGTTGGCACGAGGGAAGCTCTCTTTAGTATTAATGTCCTCGTACAAAGATGCCTCGATATGAATGAAGATTTATATGTATGCTTTGTTGACTTTCAAAAGGCGTTCGACCAAGTAAGACATGATAAGCTTGTAAATATACTGATAGAAAAAAACGTTGACATGTGTGATATTCGTATCATAACCAATCTATACTGGGAGCAGAAAGCGAAAGTAAGAATTGAAGGAGCAGCTACTCACGAAATAATGATTAAACGTGGGGTCAGACAAGGGTGTATTTTATCACCGTTGTTGTTTAATATATACTCCGAGAATATATTTAATGAAATACTACATCAAAATGACAGTGGAGTAATAATCAATGGGAAGAGAATAAACAACATACGATACGCTGACGACACCCTGCTACTAGCTCAGAACATACAAGATCTACAAGAAATAACGGAACGATTAAGTGCTACTATTACTCAATACGGTTTAAAGATGAATCTGCAGAAAACGAAGTTTATGATTTGTACAAAAAAACCTAATTTACATGCTAATCTAATAGTAAACAATAAAACGATAGAAAGGACATATTCCTATAAGTACCTAGGGACTTGGCTTGACTCCACCGGGACAACAGAAAAAGGAGATACGAACAAGAATTGAAAAAGCCAGAGGAGCTTTTCTAAAAATGAAAAGTTTGTTAACTAACAGAAGTCTAAACCTAGAATTGAGAATGAGAATGCTTAAGTGCTACATTTTATCTATATTAATGTACGGGATGGAAGCGTGGACATTGAAGAAAGAAGCCATTAAAAGATTGGAAGCGGCAGAGATGTGGATATACAGAAGATTATTAAAATATCGTGGACAGAAAGAGTGACGAATCGAGAGGTGCTTAGACGAATGAATAAGGAACTGGAAGTAGTGAAAACAGTGAAAAGAAGAAAACTACAGTATTTCGGACACATCATGAGAGGACCAAAGTATTCAATGCTACAACTCATTGTCCAAGGAAAAATACAGGGAAAAAGGAATGTCGGAAGAAGAAGAATCTCCTGGCTACGCAACCTCAGAGAATGGTATGGCTGCAGCACCATTGAACTATTTAGAGCAGCTGTGAATAAAGTACGAATAGCTGCGATGATTGCCAACCTCCAGTAAGGAGACGGCACCCTCAAGAAAAGAATTACAAAAAATAAAAGAAAACAATATTCACATAAACACCGTCTTTACTACTAGCGTCCATCTTATACTACGTCATTGTTGCACTACCCTTCGCGCACCAACTGTCTTGTTGGCTCAACCCCCGTCTTCCGCGGCGTTGCCATTCCCACACTCGGCCATCCTAATCTTCATCCGGCCCGGAGGAAGCATCCCTTTTTGAACCACGGCTTCATGTATTCGGCAGTGGTGCATGTCTTAATAGGTCCGTTAAATACACCGTCTTTGATCACATCATATGTGTGTCCCGATTTCACTTTTATTACGCGGTATGGCCCGAGAAATTTAGGCTTTAACTTTTGACAGACTCCGAACTGAGTCCTTTTTATCGCGACGCGGTCGTTCACGCGGTAGCACGTAGGGGTGACGTCTTCTCAAATTATAATGTCTTTTATTTTCTTCTTGAACTTTTTTAATCTGTAGCTTCGCGTTTTCCGCATTTCTTCTCTGTTCATTTGGAAGTCCTCTTGTATGGCTTCTTCCATTAAAGTTTTTAGCATTAAATCTCTTTAACCTCTCATCTTGGTGCCAATCAACAACTCAAATGGCGTCGTAGCTATACTCCTTTGATAAGTTGAGTTCAATGTTTGTTGTAAGGCATCTATATGTTTATACCACTTGGCTGGGTCTTCCAGCGATAGCTTGGATAGGACTGGGATTATGATTCTATTAATCCTTTCGACTTGGCCGTTTGCCCTTGGCAACCCAGTTGTAACCGTATGGTGTTGGATCCCTTCTTCTTTGCAATAGTCTTCAAATTCGGCTGAAGCGAAAGCATTTCCTCTATCTGATATAATCGTCGCAGGGTTCCCGAATACGTTCTTTTGTGATTCTAGCTTACTTATTACCTCTTTCGTTGTCGTTGATTTGGTAGGATATAACCAAGTAAATATTGTAAACGCATCAATAACTACTAGAATGTGTTTATAATTCTTACTTGTCGACTTCCAATGGGCCAAGATGGTCCAAATGGTATGTGTTAAGGGGAACGTCTTCTTTATGGAGCGGACGCAGAAATCCTTCTTTTCGACCTTCTTTCCTGTTTACTAAAATGCATGGTACGCACGCTTGAATGTGCGCTAATATCTTGGATTGTAGGTTAGTAATATAATAATCTCTTTCTATTCATTCTGCAGTTTTTCTTACAGCGAAATTCCCTTGCTCAGGTGCACTTCTAATAATTTCGGTTAGCATCAACTTTGGTACCACTATTAGTTCACGGTCGTTGACAAACTTGTACAGCATATCGTTCTTGATAAAGTAGTCCTCATATGGGTTGTCTTTTAGTACTTCTCTTATAGCCTTAATTGTCTCATCTTTCTCTTGTGCTGCTCTAAATTTTGCGGATGGGGAGACAGCGTCGATCGTAATATTCATGACAGCATTACGACTCAGTGCATCCACATGTTTCATGCGAACTCTTTTCCGATGCTCGATAGTGTAGTTATATTCTTCTA
This sequence comes from Agriotes lineatus, assembly GCA_940337035.1. Taxonomy (NCBI): domain Eukaryota; kingdom Metazoa; phylum Arthropoda; class Insecta; order Coleoptera; family Elateridae; genus Agriotes; species Agriotes lineatus. The sequence goes on along the minus strand of CALNHX010009258.1, from coordinate 36,315 downwards.
ATAAACGAGCCCATCTTGCAATTCGTGGTGGTATGTCCCTTTTATATAGGGTCTTTTGGAACGCTGCGCAGTCGGTAACTATTTTAAATTTGACACCCAGTAAGTATACTCTGAACTTCTTCAACGCTTGTACTATTGCTAGCACTTCAAGCTCATAGCTACTGTACTTCTTCTCGGCATCTGCTGTTTTCTTACTCATGAAATGTATGGGGTGTAAACGATTGTCATCTGGCAACTTTTGTAGTAAGACTGCTCCGTATCCCTCCACGCTGGCGTCCGTATGGAGTTCCGTTTCTAAGTCCTGTCTATAAATAGCTAATACAGGTTCTCGAATAAGTGCTTCTTTTAAATTTTGGAATGCCTGTCTCTCTTGTTCATTAAAATGAAAATCTCGATTCCCTTTTAGCATCTCGCTTAACGGTTGAGCTATACGAGCATAGTTACTTATAAACTTCTGAAGTATCCCGTTAGACCAAGGAAACTCTGCACCTGTTTAACATTTTTTGGTTCTGGGAACCTTACCACAGCTGACGTTTTGTATGGGGATGGAAATAATTTTCCGTTTTCAATCAAATGCCCCAAATATTCGATCTTCGACTTAAGAAAATGGCATTTCTTTTTGTTTATTTCCAGGCCGTTAGTCATCAGTTCTCGAAACACGGTATTTATAAATCTTTGAAACACAGCTGGGGAGTTACAGAGCCCAAACGGCATCCGAAGAAATTTATACTGTCCCGAGTGCGTCACTATTGCCGTGTACTTCTTGCTTCCATTTTCAACTTTAACATGAAAGAATCCATTTTTTAAATCTATAGTAGTGAACCACTTTGCATTCTGCAATTTATCCAGCTGATCATCTATCAGTGGCAGCGGGTAACGGTCCTTAATTACCTTTTGGTTAATTTTTCTGTAATCTACACATACTCGTACTATGCCGTGTGATATCCATTCTTGTATTTGTCGCTCAAGTATTTCTCTTTCTGAGAATGGCAGTCTTCTTGGTCTGCTATAGATCGGTTCATCGTCTCTCATAATTATTCTCATTTCTATTGACGTCTCTTTATTTTTGTCAGGTACATATTCTTGAATTAATTTACCTACCTTTTGCTGGTTATCTTCTGCCACCGTCTTTTCTATATCAAGTTCGTTTGTAACTGGTTCAATGTGCAGGAAGATGTCATCCACTCGTCTGGTAATTAAAATTCCCTCCTTATTGATCACTATATTCGCTTGATTCAGAAGTTCCTGTCCTATTATAGCATCCATGGTCATTGATTTTTGAGGTACGACATGTAATGTTGTAGGAAAATGGTTATCGTCAATCACTATACCTGTAGCAAAGAATGCAATCGTCGCTATTCTGTTTTGTCCAAACCCTGTGAGCACTAGCTCCGGTTTGCACATATCCGGTAGCTGAATTTTGTCATATACATTTTTTCTTATTAGGTTAACTTGGCTACCTGTGTCTACGAGAGCTTCCAACTCTATGTTTCCAACAGTAATTTTTTTATACATATTGTTCTTCAAAGGAAAACTGGCTATATTCGTTACTGGGGCCGTTGACCTTTCCATGGGTGGCATCTTTTCTCTTCCCACTGTACATTCAAGGCTTTTGTGGCCAAAATGTCCACATTTAAAACATTTTGAACCAGCGTCTCTAGAACGACACTGTTTTGAGCTATGCCCTTTCATCCCACAATTAAAACAATGATAAACTTTTCGACCGGAGTGTCCAGCGGCTTCTTGTTCCGATTGGCTTCGTTTTGTTTCGACTCCAGCTGCTGCTTTCGGCTTTGTCTGTTGATGAGATTGAAGAGAACTTCTGGTATACGAGGTGATTAATACCTTTAGTTTACTTTTAAATTCTTTAATGGTATTGGCACCAAAAAGTACTACCTTATTCTTCACATCGTCTTGTATACCATCTATAAAATACTGAATTAATGATTCTTCTTCTATTGCACCCCTGTTAGCTATATCTTTCATAGACAACAAATATTGGTACGTCGTCTTCTCTTTTTTCATCTTTCTGGTGTTCAACATTTGGTGCAATTTTGTCCCACTGATCGTCACTTTAAATTCAGCTGACAAGGCGTTCTTTAATGTAGTCCATGTTGTAATTCGCTTCTCACTCTGAATAAATAACCTTGCTAGTCCCCTTAATGACTTTTTTGCAAAAATAAAGGTTTCTAAATCAGTCCATCGCATCAGTACTTTATTTTCCTTAAATTCTGATATGAAGTCGTCCACTGAGTAATTATCTTCGCCGTTGAATAGTCGAATCGAGTCTTCTATGTCTCTGAAGCTGAGAAGAAATTTCGGCTTCACGTCATTGCATCCTGATGAATTTCCAGTTAATACCAGATCGTCGTTTATTCCAGCATTTTCCCGTCTAATTTCACCCCGACTTGAATTATTAACTACATCGTTCTTTTCGTCTTCAGTTTCGTCTTTATTTCCGTATTCATTTTCGTCTTCATCTAGCGTCGTCATTAGCAGATTAATATCCGTTAAGTGCTCACAAATCCGCTTACTTAAGTGTTCTGCTTCGCCCGCAATGTCCAAATTTAAAACATTACAAATGAGAATGAGTTCACCTGTTGTTAATGTACTAGTAATATAATTTAATTTTGCTTTATACGCTTCTGACCCGAGACTAAAATTAAAACCGCAAAATTCTCTGAGTCTCTTCCTGTTTTTTCTATCACCATCTTCTTCAAAAACTAATCGGTGAAGTAGTTTAATCGATTTAGTCGTTGCTGTATCAATATTACGTGCAATATACGGAATTTGACTTAAGTTTTCCATCGCGTTAATTATTAGTTGTCAAAATAAATTATTTAACTATTTATAACGATTAAAGGTGGCTACGAGTGATTAAACATGCATTTAAAAGGAAATAATACGGAACGAACTCACCAATTTCGAAAGCGTCGATTTTTATTGGTTAACGCCTTTTATACTACAGACCGTGCACCACTGCGACCATCTTATGTGTGCTGAACGCCTGGGCTCTCGCTTGGTTAGGCTACCCCTTCAACGTCTTTGAGGATGGACCCCTTGATTGGCGCTCACTGCTGCAACTTCCAAGCGGAGCTTCGACCCTCTGCCCCTTAAATCCTCGATCGGTTAGGCAACCACTTTGACAGCTTCCAGAATGTTCTAATACGGCGTCGTTTCCAAATCGCGGCCGAGCCCCCAAAATTGTAGGATTGGAATGTAGGATTGCGATAAACGAACACAACACACACTTCAGCAAATACTCTTTAATAACTTTAATAGCTTTAGTGAACACTTAATTACAAAAAACAAAAGAAAACAATATTCTAATAAACACCGTCTTTACTACTAGCGTCCATCTTATACTACGTCATTGTTGCACTACCCTTCGCGCACCAACTGTCTTGGTGGCTCAACACCCGTCTTCCACGGTGTTGCCAATCCCACAGAAGTATAATCAGTTTCGTTCTAACTTTAATATTAACGCCAGAAAAAAAATAAAATAGAAAATCCAAAAATTCGGTTTTTTTGAGATAATTCAAAAACGAAAAATCATATCAAGGATTTTTAGGCATCATTTTGTTAGTTCTTTAATTGCGCAACTCTTATAATTACCGAGATCCCCATACTGGCCCTCCTTATCTTGGACACACTGTATAATAGATTCAGCATTTGGCTAGAATCATTTAAATATCATTTGGTTCCTATTTATTCTATCTATGCCTGAAATTTCACTGATTTTTGTTTAATTATAGTGACTGAAATGCCAAGAATCATAAAGCACCGGCCTTTACACTTCAAAGTAAAATGCGGTTTTCGATAATACATAGATACAGTCGTGTTCATTAAAGTGTTGTACAGCATTTGTACTTTGTGAGTATAAATTAATTACACAAAGTTAAAAAGGGTGTTGTATACACATATACTTTGAAAATGTACATCTTGGTCACCTACTAAATGATAAAGTGTGAGCCTGTGTTGAGTAATAACACAACCATCAATAAACTTACACCTATCGCTGTACAACAGATTTTTGAACACTACTGTACATACAAAGGCCAAAAAGCTTATTTTACTTAAAATCGCAGAATAATCTTAAAATTATCTGCACCGGCAAAAACATCTGTCCGTGTTTTTGAACCACACCTGCTTAGAGCACACCTGCTCAACAGAGAAACAAACCCTTGCATAAATTGAATAGCTGCGGTAGAAATTTTACATTGGAAAATTCGAGTGTGTCTATATCAATACAGATACCAGCACCGCGCAGCACAATAAACAGAGAGGGACGATTGGTGAATTTTCTTCGTTTCAAACCCCAGCCATAAGAAAACGGGTAACGTATCTTTACGATGTGGCCAAATAATAAAGGTATCTTCAACGTATCGGAACCAAACCTTGGGTTTCAATTTTGAAGATTCCCGAGCTACGGTTTCGAATGCTTCCATGAAGATATTGGCAACGACAGGTGAAATAGAAGAACCCATGGCCGCATCAGAGATTTGTTTAAAGAACTGGCCTTGAAATACTAAATAAGTGGAAGAGGGGCATTTTTCTATAAGGGCAGGTAGACCTGAAGACGTTTCCCCATGCTCTAATAACAAGTGTTTTATTATGACTATGGAATAAGGGATAGTAATTTTAGTGAAAAGAGAAGTGACATCGAAACTCACAATTAAATTATCAGGTTCAACGCTTATATTGCATATAAGTTCAACGAAATGTGCTGAATTGCGAACATACGAAGGAGACTTACCAGTGAACTTTCTGAGGATAGTGGATAGTGGTTAGGTATTTAGTTAATGAGTAAGTAGGGGAATCAATGGTACTGACAATGGGCCTGATGGGAATGTTTTGTTTATGAATTTTGGGAAAACCAAAGAGCCGAGGAGGCTTTGAAGCGCGAGGAATCAACCTCCGTTGAATATCAGTGGGAAGATTTGAAGATTTTAAGAGAGAAATGGCTTCCCGTTCGATTTTGGAAGTTGCGTCGCGAGAAAGTGGGTCATAAGAAGACTCTTCGAATAAAGACTTAAGTGTTGTACTCTGTTCGTTCCATAACTACCGTAGCATTACCTTTATCAGCGGACAAAATTGAGATGTCGGTATTGGAACGTAAGGTGTTGAGTGCACAGGTTGAGTTACCGTGCTCTTTTGCTTTTCCTCCTGATGTAGCCCCTTACGAAATTGAGCAAAACGCTGAGTTCTTCGACCTTAATAGAATGTAGAAATAATTACTTGCAGTCGAATTTAATACAAAATTAAAGCAACATAAAATATTGCTGTTAATATCTTTTCTCAAAACTTATGAGACATACGTTAACAATTTCCAAATAACATATTTTGAAATAGTTTCAGCAGAATAGTTACCATATTAAGACTACTAGAGCTGGAGTGGCTCGTTACAATCACAACTACATGACGTACGCTAATGTTCGCAGCTTTAAATACAATCGAAGCACCAGAGCAATAAACTGTACCTTTGGATTTAGCGTAGATGTTAACAAAGGCATGTCTGTAAGTAACTTAAAGGACACTCAAATCTCAGATTGCGTCAATGCACACTTCTATTGCTTCTGGTAAAAAAAAATCTGATATGGCAAAGTTGCCGCTTTTCAAGTTTCTCAGATTCTTTTCTGTTCTCAAATCGTATAGGTGATATATTCGTGTATTCAGACACTGCGCTTAAAGAACACAAACATTTGATATTTATTTATTTATTTATTTAATTCGCACTCCGCCAACAGCCGTTAGGCCAATTATAGGCGTCGCTGTGCAGTTATGAGGACTTCCAACCCCACTAACGACTGTCATGATGTTATGACCGCCGGGACCAACTTTTTTCCGTAATAGCCGTACCACGAGGCGCCGAGAGATGCAGCCGTGGAACTCCCATCCAAGTTCTGACCAGAGAGAGCGTTGCTTAACTCTGCTGATCGAACGTGGACGCTTGTTCAAGCTACACCACCCAGGACCTATATAGATATAACATTGTCATGGTCCGAAAATATTGTTTCTGGTTTTTGCCCGTTATTGCTATCAGTTCAGTAACTTTAAACATCACTGTGTATTTCAAGTTTGTTAGTATCTTAGAACTAAAATACTTATTGACCGCTCGAAATTTCAAGTATGAAATTATAATCTCTACTTTCACATGGTCCGACACTCAGTCGAATTTATTTTCAGTCCCTTTTACTTTTCGCTCTTTTCATTCTTTTATTTTTTCTAAGAGTAATTCCAGTATCCATCATGCTGTCTTCCGAGCTGCAACCGAAAGGTTTTGATTCCATAGCTTATTTAATTTAAAAATATTTAAAAATAAAGGGCGTCTTCTTCTTCAAGTGCCTTGTTTTCCGAAAGCACTGGCGATAAATAGCATAATTTGATCTGCTGCTCTTTTAAACCAAGATGTAGTGCTCCATTCCATTGACGCAAGTTCTTCAGCCAAAATGTTTTGTGACGTCCTCTCGCTTTCATTCAATTTTTTATTGTGCTACTGACTGTGTTAGTGAGTATTTTTAATTCCGCAGAACATGACCGACGTACTCTAGTTTTTTGCTATCAGCAGTATTGATAACGTCGGTTTGTTTATTTAAACGACATAGTATTTTGCTATTAGTTGCTTTAGCGGTCCATAATATTTTTGGAGTTTGGTGATACGGTCCACCTTTCAAACGATTCTAGTTTTCTAGAGATTATTGATTAATTTTTAAATAGATGGCCAAAATTAAGGTAACGTTAATCATTTCTGCAAATTCATTTATGGCAGGCACACAAAAATTAAATATTCTGAAATTAAGTGTTCAAAATGATCACCCATAATTTAATTTTAGCTGGTAGCTCAAGCTTACAAATGGATGAGTAACGAATACAGATACTTTCCGCTACGTGTGCAAATAGATCTTTGCGATCTCATGGATAGTAATGCATTGGGGCTGAAGAAACTTTTAACTTGTGGAAATTTTACTGGATGTCCTATTAAAAAGGTGCGCATGGAAATAAAAAGTATATCGTAAAATGAGAAATAAGAGAAAACATAACTTTCATTTTTACCCTCTGTTATTGAAATAAGTTTTATGGTTTCTTGTTAACAAAAAGGGTACAGCCTTTAAAGCGTATAATGTCCCTAAATTTAAATGTAGTAATGTTAGATGATTACATTCAATTAGATCGAACTATTTCAACATTTTCAAATAGCACTACAAGAGTACGTATCTTCAATATCAGTGCAGTTCTTTCGTTATCGTGGTTTGAGTCATCTTTAATTAATAATTATTAATTTATTTCAGGGTGTTCATCACATCTGCAACTTCATTGAAGACGAGACTAAATACCCACCACTAATTCCTGCTGGCGACTACAAAATGGACTATCAGGCAGTATATAATGGAACTGAATTATTCCTTATTGAGTCATATGGATCTGTAACCTGGCCCATTTTATACGAGTAGCAGGGGTGCGACAATAGAGCCAGACGATTGTGTTACTATATATAGAATGATTCAATAAATTCTTCCGACTTTTCGGGTTTATTTGCCATATGTTTATTTAACCTCATACAATGTTTGTTAAGCTTTGACTAGAATAGATTGGCATTCGGCATTCGGTGTCTAGGGTATCTGGTGCCCCGAATGCTTAAAATTTGCGCTTAACAAACAAATTAACCCCACTTGATCTGAAAGTGTTTTGTACGCGGGGTTTACTCTACTGCTCCACTCATATTTTCTTGCCACTTTTCTCGCTTGCTCTTTTCGTGTTTTTATTGGTCTTCCTTTGTCTTTGTTCTTCTCTTTTCACATGCTCGGAAAACACGTTGATAGAGGAGTCGGAATAAGTCTCTTTTCACTATGTTCCTAGTTCCTATGTTGGTATTTTCGATGCCGGAGAAGATGTTAGTTACACGTGGCCGTTTCTCGCCCAAACCACTTTTTTTATCTGAATCAGTTGCTGCTCCGATGTTAATATTGATAATTCAGGATATTTTTATTACAAGCCTTTGCTGATGTTTAAATGCGCTCCACATCAAATACTTTCGTGGCTCAGATTCGACGAACTGGCTGAACTCGACACCAACGTTAGGTGCCGCCGTCATTAAACACAACCTTAGCCTTCCATATAGGCTTGACCTTGAGTCTTCCCTCGATTCTGACATTATAGTTCTTTGCCTTGCATACCGTGCCAACTATCACCACTTGACCTTGATCTCTCCTATGATAGGCAATTCTTCATCCACACCTGGAGCTGAAAGACATCATGGAGAAGGTGAACGATATCTTCGGAGACAGTGTATGCCAAAAATATTCCACGGAGGACTTTGGTGAGAGGAGTAGGTTCAGTTTAGTTAAAATATTTGAAAACAACTATTTGAAGAGTCGTTGGAAGAAAAAATTAACACTGTAAGAAAAATTCTAGGAGGTTCTGAGTTCACCACTGCCACTGTTCTAAGTATTGTAGTGAATAGCGCAGAATCACGTAATGAAATTTCCAATAATAATGTAAATTGTCAAATGACTAAAAGTAACAACTATGCAATTGACATTAATATAAATATTAATATTAATAAGTGATGTTCTAAAATGTATTATATTGAGTATGTAATATTGTGTTATGGATGTAATATGTTCTGTAATGTGTTCTGAATAAAATGTTAATTTTCTATTGTTTTTTTATCAAGAGTGACTTATGGTTTATAACACACTAGTGAATTATGGTTTATAACTCACTAGTGACTTATAGGCCACTTTAAATTCCTAAAATCACCATAGTTATGGGCTTAATAACTCACGGTGTTGGATAAAGGTACTTAATAATATAACCTAACAATTTGACAGATAAACTTAACTTTTACAGGATGTTAAATACTGAACACTAGTTGGTGCTGTGCCTAGAAAATGCAGGGAATCATTTTAAACAGCTGTAGTTGTTTTTGTTAGTAACGTTTTTATGTATTCAACAAAAAAATGTTTGTATTTGTTGAAATGGCAATCCTGACATAACCTTAAACTGACAGATATAAAATGCCAATGTGACTTTTACTACCACAACTGCCAACATTTTGTAACAAAATAATTCCACAGCCTTCTAGCGGATAAAAGTTTTCGATCATATTGTATTTGATTTAAAAATATCAATATTTTTAATTTGGTTTTCTAAATTCTTTGCATCTAGAAATGCTGCATAATTATTTATCTTTTCTCAAACTCCTGGATATTAGTTTACCTATTCCTATATTTTCAGTACAGTAGATGCTCACTGGAAGTTTACTATTATTATGAGTAACAGTTGTAATAGTCTTATCCAAGGTATTTTGAACAGGTACCGTTTGTTGAAACTGGTGGTTGTTGCGTATTTCAATGTAATGCCTTTTGTTTGCCATTGATCATCTGAGAAGCAAACTGCACAGTCTGCTACTGCTTAAAATTAAAAAATTCATATTTCTTAGCCAAACTGATCGTTGATGAGCATTTCTAGGGATAAATTTAAGGATATAACCATTCTCTGAACAATTTTGACATCCTATAGCACTACAACCTGTCATGTTTATTTTTGGATATTAGAACTGTCAAAAATTTGTATTTTTGCGGCTTTAGTGACTGATCCAGTATTATACTCCATTCACTACAGTCCCGAATTGTCAAAAATGACGTTGAATTGCTATTGGTTTTTCTGTTACTGCTAGGTTGGACAACACAAAAGCATAATTTTTAAAATTTGCGTTTTTGTTACCTGATAACTTTTATTTATTTTTGCTTAAGTCAGTTTTAAATAAAAAATATTTTGCATTAGGAATGGCATCTTCAAAGAAAAGAATCCTTTTAACGTACAGAGAGAAGTCGGCAGTTGTGAAAAGCTATCTAGAATTTATTGCCCAACGCAAATAAAAAAGAGATTTCTGAAAAAGTAGCAAGAATATTTTCTGTGAGTAAAAATGGAAATAAATTACATTACATAGCAAGTTCTAATTATCTTCTTCCAGATAAGTCCTAACCAAGTTCATGATATTTCAAACATATTTAATAAGGGAGAACCATTAAGCAGTCCAAAATTCAAAGAAAAACGTCGATCAACAGCATTTTGGGAATATTCATACAAAGAAGATTTATCGTGTTATATTTATCGTTTAAATGAAAAAGGAGAATATTTCACAATATCTCATTTATATAATTACAGTACAACAAATTTGGAATTTAAGGGTGGGCGGACAACTTTTTATAAAATATTGAAAAGTATGGGATATGTTTATAAAAAAGCAAACTATTCTATCTGAAAAACAGCATGTCAAAGCATTGCACGTTCAATTTTTAAGAAGATATTTACAATACCTAAATTCTAGTGAAGAAATCAATTCCGTGTTTTTAGATGAAACTTGGACTTACCAAAACGGTACCGAATTGCGAAGATGGCTACATCCTACAAATTTACAGGGTAATCTATGAAAAATTAAAAGTGAAGGGAAACGTTATACCATTTTGCATGCAGGATGTTCTTCTGGATTTTTAGAGGGGTGAAGTTTAATTTTGGACGACAAAATGCAATATAAGGATTACCACAAAAACATGTGCAGCGAGACATTTAGAAAGTGGGTGGAAAACCAGTTAATTCAAGCTCTCAATAAAATGCAAGATAAATGTGTAATTGTAATGGATAATGCTGCTTACTAATCTATGCTTGCAGATAAACCATCCACTTCTAATTCTCGTAAAGCTCAGATGGAGGAATGGCTTACAATGAATGGGATACCTTTTGATAAAACACACACTCGACAAGAACTTTGGAATCATTAAACCTATTTTGGACTAGCAAAATTATACTAAAAAGTACATCATAGATAACATACTCAACATTCATGGCCATGAAGTTCTTAGAATTCCCACGTATCGTTGTCAATATAATCCAATAGAAATGGCATGGGGGTTTGCTAAAACTTACTATAACAAACACATAAACTTACTGCCTTCTTCGAAAGATAAGGTAGCAAATTTATGGAAAGAAGCTCTCTCAAAATTCACTGCTGAAATGTGGCAAAACTCTATTAAACACTGCCAACAACTTATAAGGGATGATTGGGATAAATTAATGGGTCATTGTAGTGTGGATGATGTTCCTCTCATTATAATTTCATTAGCTGAGACTGATTCAGAATCAGAACTTGATAGTTTCTCAGATTCAGATTCAGCTGATGAAATTGTAATGTCTGAACGTATTGATGAAAGTGTGGAATGAATGATAAAACATTTAGGAAAATCTATCCAGAATTTTAAAAAATATTCTGTATTCAAATTTTAAAATTACATCATTGTATTTCAGGTTTGTACCTATTACTTCTTTAGTTAAAGCAAAATTTTCGTATTAACATAAAGCAAATTAAACGCTTCTTAAATTACATAAATTATTTTTAAATACAAGATTCATTATCAAATCTATTTCATTTAATTATAATGATATTAATGATGTATAAAATATTGATTGTTAAGTTATTTATGATATTTATGCTTTCACTCAAAAGATTACTACAGGCATAAATGTAGTTAGTTCTTATTTTCATAAAATGTATACCTACGGTAGATGATAAGATGTTAAGATACTCATAAAAATAAGACTTTAATTTTTAATGATGTTTTTATGAAGTGCATTCAATCAGCGGCGTAGGAACTACTATAATTATGGGGGAACAAACAAATTTGTAAGTGTTTCAACATAACTAAGCTTTATGTTTGACTGTTCCATAAACACTTTATTATAGTATTATTTAGCGTCCATAAAGTGCCACTTTAGTCCATAGAGTAAAGTAAAACAGCCGCCTGTCAATGTCCAACAGTTATTATCAAAATAAATGTCATTTTATTCAAATCAGGAAAGAATATTGTACGTATTAACTGAAAACTTTACAATTAATAAAAAGGAATTCATCTTTAATACCTCCCGGTAATAGGTAGTCATTCTTGACATTGCAAACGCAATTAACCTAGAAGCACACTTCAAAACTATCAAATGTTTCAATAGCAATTTGAATTTTCTAATGTGTCTAATCCCACAAATGATATTGTAGATAAAAGGAAATCTTTTGCACTGCATTCGAACATAAAGCTTTGCATGCAGCTTGTACATAATCAGACCTTATTTGAGTCGTCCTCTTTATCGCTACGCTACGCTCGCTCTGCATAAAATAGACTCTTTCAATAAAGTCCTACATTATGTACTTGATACATAAATAACTATAGTTACAATTAAGCCAAAATACTTTTTAGTCACGTATTGAATGGTCATAAAGATACACAAAATACCTTAAAGGTATACTTCATTGTTACTTTTTCTTACTTCGTAAAATATAGTAATGTTGATTTTTTATAGTAATCACGAGATTTTTGTGGAAATGTCCGTATTTGTGTCTTCTCGTTCAGAAAAAGTGATTTTCAAAGTGATATATGTCTGTTAGTTTATGATCATGACAATTTGTGAGTCTGTCTTAGTATGTCTGTGTCCTCTATACAACCCAGATTGTTTAATTGATCGGCCTCAAAATTTATATATATATATATATATATATATATAATCATGACCCTTGTACCACACAGGTGTCGGGTATACTTTTAAAATTTTTCACGTTTAATTTTATATTCACTTTCCATAAATGAACTCCTTCCATGCCTTTCTATTTTTGGTTAAGGTTGCTGCTTCTTCCCATGATTTGCCTCTCTTTTGGAGTATGTTACCCATTACTTTGTTCCATGTTTGTCTTGGTCTGCCTCTCTTTCGTTTAGTCTGTATTCTTGCTTTATACACTAATTTTACTTGTCTATTGTTACTCATTCGTTGTATGTGTCCCCACCAACTGAGTTGACGCTGTTCTATGAACTGTGTGACTGGTTGCACCCCTAGCTCCTCTCTTATTTGTGTGTTTCTGATTCTGTCGTTTCTTGTTTTTCCTAGTATTCGTCTCAGGTATTTCATTTCGGCGGCTTGAATTTTACTTTTTTGCCTATTTGAGAGTGTCCAAGATTCACAACCGTAGGTTAAGACTGCTCTATAAATCGTGTTAAATACTTTTATTTTAGTTTGTTTAGAAATTTCTTTTTTAGTTATAAATTTTTGATTCATAGCGTAGTATAATTTTATTGTTTTTTCGATCCTCTCGTTTATTTCTGCTTCTTGTTTCCCTGTTGTTTCTAAGGTTACTCCCAGATATCTAAATTGTCTTACTTGTTCTATTTTTACATTGTCTATTTGGATGTTAGTATTAATATTCTGATCTCCTATTATCAGTATTTTTGTTTTATTTATGTTTATTTTCATGCCTTCTTCTTCCATTATTTCTTTCCATATGTTTAGATTTTCGTGTAGTTGTTCTTCGCTTCCCGCTGTTAATACCACGTCATCCGCGAAAACTCCGTCTGCTATTTCTACTCTTTCTAGATTTTTATATCCAACACACATTTTGTTTACTTTTCTTTCGCTTTTCTTGATGATATTGTCCATGTGTACGTTGAATAAGGTTGGACTTAATCCTCCTCCTTGTCTTAACCCTGTCTCAGTTTTAAACCCTTCCGACTTCATGTTATTTCTTATCACATAATTTGTGTTGGTTTTGTATAGGTCTTGAACCACTCTTAATATTTTGTTGTGTACCCCTCTTTCTTTTAGTCCTTTCCACACCTTTAATCTAGGGACTGAGTCAAATGCCTTCTCTAGGTCAATGAAAGCTAAATATAGATTTTTATTTTGTAGTTGTCTTCTTTCTGTTATTTGTTTTATTGTAAAAATATGATCCTGAGTACTCCTTCCGGGCCTGAATCCGCTTTGTGATTCTGCTAGTTGGGGTTCTAATATCGGCCTTAATCTATTGTTGATAATTTGTTCATATATCTTTACAATGGTGTCCAGTAGGGTTATTCCTCGGTAGTTGTTGCATTGTTGGTGGTCGCCTTTCTTGTGTATTGGTATTATTAAAGCTACTCCCCATTCTTCCGGTATTTTTTCATTGGTCCAAGCTTTGTTCAGTATTTCTAATACTATTTCCATCCCTACTTCTCCCAGATTCTTTATCATTTCCACAGTGATCTTGTCATTTCCAGGGGCCTTTCCATTTTTTAGATTCTTAACTACATTCTCCAGCTCTTCCATTTTTATTTTTTCTATTTCTTCCTCGTCAGGCTGGTATTCAGTTTCAGTTACGGTATTCCTTCTTCCGTTAATTTGCGTTTGATGTCCTAGTAGCTCTTGAAAATATTCTTTCCATCTTTCCATGATGTCTATTTTGTTTGTTAATATTTCTTGCCTTTTGTTTTTTACGTGTAACTCTTTTACCGGTTTTTCTGTTCTGATCGATTTTAAAACTTTGTAGAATAGTTTCTGATTACCACAGCTATCATTTTCCATTTTATTTCCAAAATCTGTCCATGACTTTTCTTTTGCAGTTACAACTAACTCTTTTACTCTTTTCCTTTGGTTTTTATATATTTCATACTGTTCTGGGTTTTTGTTAGATAGATATTTTTTCCACTCTTTTTTCTTCTTCCTGACTTCTTCTTTTATCTCATTAGTCCACCATGCAGTTTGTTTTTGCTTATTATCTTTTTTAGAAGTTCCACATATCTCTTTGGCAGCGTTAATGATTATATTCATAAAAATGTTCCATCCTTGTTGTGTGTTAGCCTGTTTTATCTCCTCCATTTTCTTCTGTAGATTTTTGTCTGTTTCTTGTTGGTATCTTTTAGCTATGTTTTTATTTCTAAGTTTATACGTTTTTATTGATATGTGACTTTCTTTTTTTGTTTCAGTAATTTTTTCGGTTTCTATGTTATTCTGTTTTATTTTTTCCATAATTAGATAATGGTCACTATAAATTTCAGCGTCTCTCCTCACTTTTACGTCTTAATATATTTTTGTACTAATATATAGTCGATTATTGATTTTTCTCTTTTGTTTGGTTGTACCCTAGTGTATTTATGAATATCCTTGTGTTTGTAGAATGTGTTGGTGATAATTGTTTTTTCTCATTTCTTCTCCGTGTTTACCTATTATTGTTTTGTATTCCTCATCTTTTTTCCCCACTCTGCTGTTAAAATCTCCTGCGATGTAAATTGTTCCTTTCGCTTTTTCTGTTGTTATTGTTAAGTCTTCCCAGAATTTTTCTTTTTCATCTACTCTTTCATTTTCATCTGGTCTGTATACTGATATTATTGTTGTGACCTTTTCTTTTTATTTCTTAATTCTGCTACTAGGATTCTTTCCGACACAGCCTTCCATAAAATAATTTGTTCTGTCAATTTTTTTGTGTATTACACATCCTACTCCTGCTGCTGCTCTTTGGTTTATCGGTACTCCCACTATACCGGGTGTCCGTTCTCAAAGTCGAACATAGGCAATTAACATTGTATTGAACGTTTTTGCCGATTCCTGCTCGCCAATCAAACTTACAGGGAAGGTAATGGTATCAATGGAAAGATACAATTATTACGCATCAAAGGATAGCAATAATAACCTTCAAGATGCCGTTTTTATTTTAAAATACTAACTTAAAGCTTGGGAATTTTTAAATATGCCAATCTTGCTTTTCAAGTTCGATAGCATTTGTCAAAAAAATTGGTAATTAGTTCGCGTAAATCAAGTATTTCTGTTAACGTTTGTTAAAATTATCTAAAGAAAAATGAATTATTTAAATGAAAAACGAGTGAATGCAATAATGTTAATTGCCTATGTTCGACTTTGAGAATGGACACCCGGTATATTAAGGTGTATCCATTTGTTAGGCACATTTTTCCTTTTCCTTTCTTTTTTGTTTCACTCATTACTAGTATTTCTAGCTCTTGTTCTTCAAATTCCGTTATTACTTAATTTTCTTTACCGTGTAGGCTCCTAATTTCCATATTTTTGTTTTGTTCTCTGGTTGTGTTTCTTTCGTTTTTTTTTGCCCTTTGTTTTCTTGTTAGATCCATTATCCTTGCTCTTTGTTTGTTTACCGTCGAATATTAATTTCTCGTTTTCCATATCCATTCCCTTGTTTGTCATGCTACTTGTTTCAGGTATCTTAGTGTCTTCGTTTTTTGATGTTGTTTGTTCATCTGTGCCTTATTTTCTTTGATTTTACTTCTAGCTTCCTTGCCTTTATCCACCACACTTCTGCTTTGTTTTACTGGGAAGAACGTTTGTGCTCAAACTTTCTGTTTGTTTTTTGTTTTGTTTCTGTATATGATTCAGTTCTCTCCTGTTCTTTCCTGTCTGGTTGAGCCTCCTTCTTCCTCTGCTTCTCATCTCTTTCTTCTTGTATTTCTTGTGGTGAGCGTTGACTAAAAGTTCTTCCCTTTTCCTGTTCTTGTCACCTATCTTGTCTTCTAAATTATCTTCAGTTGTTCCCTCCTGTAGCTGTTCTAGGATATATTTTTCTCAGTTGATTTTTAATTTATTTCAACTAGATAAACTAGGTATCCTTTATTTCTTATTTTTTTCATATGCCCTACAAGTATCTACTTTTTTGTGTTCTCGTTCCTAAATTGTTAAATCTTCAGCAAACCATATATTCGATTCTTTTAGATTCTTTGCTTTGGCCATTATTTCGTTCTTTTTACTCCATTGTACTAGTTCCAATAATGTTGGTCTCATGTTATCTTTTTTATATCCTCTTAATCTTCTTACTTGCTGTATTTCCGTTTCCATGTTGATTGAGACCTCTATTTTCCTTAGAGTCTGCCTTATTCTTTCCCTTAGCTCTAAATCCGACTGATCCTCTGCATCTTGAATTCCATAGATTACCATTTTCTTCTTTCTTATTTCCTTCTCTAACTTCTAACCTTTTTCCTTAGTACTCTACTGTTGTTTTTAGTATACGATTATCTTCTTTTAGTTTCGTATTCATGATAGTAATTTTTTCCATATCTTTTTGGAATTTATCTATCTCCCTTCTATTCTTTCATTCATTCATTTTATTTTCCATATTATCTAATTTAGTTTTAATTTCTTTCAATGGTTCCTCCATTTTTTCACTTCCTTGTTTTTTGTATTTGCGAATTTTCGGATGATACGCCACTGGTGTTACTTCAAATGCTCCAATCCCGTTCCGTTAAATTGACCGTGACCGACGTCCCGCCTCCTGACGAATCACGCGTCAGCTTTCGAAAGTGCCAACCGTATGCTATTAACGCGACTCGTCTGTTTCTACAATCTCGACGTGCGATTATGGAACGTTCACCGTGTGTTATCACTATTTAGAATGCTCGTCTTCCGAAATAGCTTGTTTAATCCGGCTTTGTTTATTGTTTATTTAAACGACACCTCCTTTCTCTTGCAGTTAGTGCACTTTCCACTATTGTTTACTCAAAACCACTTTGCAACTTCACTAAGTGCCACGCCCAAGCTGTCGGTAACGCGACGACTCGTAATCCCGTTAGATGTTATTCATTCTATTAAAAATGCACGTTTATTACTAGAGCTTCGCGTGAAACATACGGAGATAATGCTGTTGGTTATGTTCAACTAAAAAGGCAAGAATCAGTGTGTTTTATAAAAGACAGAGTTAGCCCAGAACATAAAGTTCGAAGTACTGCGTATTTTGTAACTTTGGAAATTGATGAAGAAAAATACAAAGTAATAGATGTTTCATGTCATAGTTGTGCAGCAGCTGCTGGTAAAGCTTATTTAAAAAATAATAAATCAGATTACTGTAACCACGACCTGCTGAATTGTTTGACAAACGTCACTGTATACGGCCTGGGCATATGTGAAGTTTCGCGATTCTCCGCAGAGCGCTGTATACCCACGAGCGGGAATTTCAAATTTGCAATGTAATATCAGTTACTACGTAGACTACAGTGCAAATATTTGATACGACGTTTTTTAAAATTTAACAAACAATAACATAACCCTCCCGTGTATTCTTTACTTTGATTTTCTATTGTGTTTTTTGATCAGTTTCCCGCTAGTTTTTTCGTGTATTTTCTCATTTACATTATTTACGTTCACAATATTAATTTGTTGATTAATTTATTCGTTATTATTGCTTATGATAACGTTGGGTATTTTTAAAATAGAAAGCGGTTCTACAACGTGCAAATATACCAATTGGGGAAGATCTTATCATAAATTTACCTCCAACTATGTTTTATGAAGGAAATGGTCTGAAAGCTAAATTTAAATTATCGTACTGGTGCTTCAAACAACGTATCTTTTTAGCGATTTCTATTTTCTATTTTTATTTAAATAGGTATCCATAAACGACGGGAAAGAATTGTTAGTTGTAGCTTTCAAGAAAAGTGTTTCCGAGTAGGTAACTCCTTTTGTGCGAAGACTATAAGATCACATTGCACTTCCTTTAGTACATTTTTAATTACTACATTTACAGATAGATATCTAGTAAAACAAATAACTTTTAAATGTTTAATTTTAATTTTTTTACAATAAATTACACATAAGTTTACAACCTTTCAATAACACACAGAATAAAATACTTCATTGCTATTACCACCTAGAACATCTTCCAAATTTGTAAGAAATACGATTATCTGCATATCATGTGCTATTTTAGAGCAAATGTGTGAGCTATCTAAAAAATACCTGCCTGAAAATATGAATCCGTCTTCAACTACGAATTCTTGAAGTTCTACACCTCTCTCAAGGAAAATATTAAAATTATAAATCTCTAAGGTACTTACACGACACTAAATAGATTACTTAACTTAAACTTAATCCTAATGTCTTTCTACCCTTTCGGGTGTAAGACGTGGGTGGCGTTGAGTTATTGCCTAGGTTCTCGTTTCCAAATTTCTTTCCAGGCTTTCCTGTCTTGCGCCCTTTGCTTCATTTCGTTCCACTGTACGTCTCTCCTTTCTGCTGCTTCCCTTATTACTTCTAACCATGTTCTTCTGGGTCTTCCCCTCATTTTCTTTCTCATGGGTTTGGCTTCTGCTACTCGTTTGACTATTTTATCGTCTTTTCTTCTTATGACATGTCCATACCATCTTAGGTTTCCTTCTTCAATTGATTGTAGTACAGGCTTTGTTTTTAAGTTTTTCCTGAAGGTTGAGTTCTTAATTTTGTCTATCTTTGTTTTTCCCTCGATTTTTCTGAGAAACCTCATTTCCGCACTTTGGATTCTGCTTTTCTGGCTTTGTGTAAGCGTCCATGTTTCGGAACCGTAGGTAAGGATCGGTGTTGCTATTTTTTTAAACACTTCTGTTTTAGCTGATTTTGGGATTTCTTTTTTCGCCAAGAATTTGCTCTTTATCGCATTAAATAGCCTTCCTGCTGATGCTGTTCTCTCGTTTACTTCTTCATCTAGTCTCCCGTCCTGCGTTATTGTCGAGCCAAGGTATTTGAAGCTTGGTACCTGTTCTAATTGTATTTCTCCTATCTTTATTTCATGCTTTTTGTCTTTCCTACTGGCTATCATCGTTTTCGTTTTTTGTTTATTTATTGTCATATTGAAAGTTTCTAAGTTGTTTTTATATCTTTCTAAGTTCTTGTTGAGCGTTTTTTCGTCTTTTGCTACTACTACCATATCATCTGCGTATAAGAGTTCTGAGATTTGTATATTCTCCATTTTCCAGTAGCCCACTGGGTAAGGTATTACCTCGCTTTTCGCCTGTTTAACCCCTTCATCTAACACTAAGGTAAATAGCAGAGGGCTTAGTATGCAACCTTGTCTTACACCTTTAGTAGTTTCAAACATTTGTGACCTTTCTTGCCTGACCCTTACGAAATTTTTGGTCCGTGAGTATAATGCCTTGACGCCATTAATCAGTTTTTCTTCTACTCTTCGTTTTTCTAATATTCTCCAAATGTCTTCTCTGTTAACTTTATCGAAGGCTTTCTCAAAGTCGATGAAACAAAGGTGTACCTCTCCGTCTTCTCTGATGGCTTTTTCTATTATTTGTCGGATTATAAATATTGCATCCATTGTACCTCTGTTCTTCCTAAATCCCTGCTGCGTGTCTTCGATAGTTTTTTCTAAAGTTTCTCTTAGTCTTTTCTCTAAAATCCTTGCGTATAGTTTGCCTACTGTACTTAGTAGCGTAATACCCCTATAGTTATTGCAGTTCTTCCTGTCCCCTTTCTTGTATATTGGGGTTATTATCCCGATTTTCCAGTCTTCTGGAGCTTCCCCAATGTTCATTACCTTGTTCATTAGGGTTTTTAATATTTCAAGTATTTGCGCTTCTCCTGCCTTTATCATGTCTCCAGTTAGTTCATCATATCCTGGCGCTTTGCCTATTTTCATTTTCTTTATTGCCTCTTCAATTTCTTCCTTAGTTATGTCTTGTTCTGATGTTTGCCTTACTATTTCTGTAGGGTTATTGCTTTCCCGCATGTTTTCTTCCGTGTTAATGTCATCTGCACCCTCTAATAAATCCCTAAAATATCGTCGCCATCTCTCCATTATTTTTTGCTCCTCTGTGATTATTTCATCTTCTTCGTCTTTGATGTTCATGAGTGTGTCTCCTGTGCTTTTCCTTGCATTTTTTATTGCCCCGAAGAAAAGCTTTTGGTTTTCGTTATATGCCTTCTCCATTTTTTCTCCAAATTTTACCCAGGCTTTTTGTTTTTCTTCTTTCACTAATCTTTTGACCTCTCCTCTCTCTCTTTTATAGCGATCATAATTTGTTTGCGTTTTTGTGCTTAAGTATTTTTTCCAACTTAATTTTTTCTTTTTAATAGCTTCTTTGACCTCCTTAGTCCACCAGTGTGTTCTTTTTGTCTGAGTATTTACTATATTTGTAGTTCCACATATCTCTTCTGCTGTGCTTAGAATCGCTTCTTTCAATATAGTCCATATCTCGTCAGTAGTACCGTGTGTTGGGATGTTTTTACACTTTTGTTCTAGTTTCTCTTGGTATCTAATTTTGTATTGGTTCTCTCTTAGTTTGTGACATCTAATCTTTCTGTTTACTATCTTTCTTTTCCTGTCTTTTATAGTTCTATCGTTACCCATGTCTAATTTCATCACTAGTAGGTAGTGGTCGCTTCCAATTTCCGAACCTCTTTTAACTTTTACGTCTCTGACTTTGCTCCACCTATTTTTACTAACCAGGAAATAATCTATTATAGATCTTTCGTTTCTATTTTTGGCTTCCCTTGTGATTTTATGGATTTCTTTATGCTGGAAATGGGAGTTGGTAATTACTAGTTCATTGTCCAGACACAAATTTATTATTCTTTCTCCGTTTGAGTTCTTTATTTTTTCACCTTGTTTTCCTAGACACCATTCTATTCCTGTGTTGTTATTTCCAACTCTTCCGTTTAAGTCTCCCATTAATATGACGCTACTGTTGCTGCTGTCTAGTTCTTCCTGTAGTTGTTGGTAGAATTTGTCTTTTTCGTCTTTGGTGTCATCTTCATTGGGTCCATAGGCTACTATGACAAGGTATTCTTCTTTCCCATTTCCTTCCTTGAACGTAACTGAGAGTATTCTTTCGCTTACAAAATTCTCATTCTTTACATACATCATTTTGTCTTCTTTGAAGACTGTGCGGCGACGCGAACTCGTAAGTACGACTCCGTCACGCGGCGAAAGAAATGTGATTTTAACTGATATAAAAGCGATTAAAACGAAACAAAAACGGAATTTAAGAAATAGTGTAGTGGGGAATCGGATTGTATAAAAAGAGGAGCACGAAAGCAGTGAAATAACCAAGAATCAAGAAAATAAACAGAAGCCAGAGAGTACCGGAAGTGCGCGCGCGAGTGAAGTGGGCGCATTAGATCGGCGGCGTTTCAAATTCGGGCGGGAAAAGAGCGACGGCCACGGGTTAAAAGCTCAGACTGCGTCTCAGTGACTTTAAAAAAAAAGTTAAGTACCAGTTCGGCAGGCAAACGAAAGTGCAGAAAACACCCTAATGTCAAGCGGCGCAAAAAGGGATAGAGACTTAAATAGCAGTGGAGAAACCGAATTACGAAGTGATAACAATAGCAGGAAAATTAGCAAACCAGAAACAGTGACAAGGGAAGACGCAAGAGTAGAAATGGGAGAACTAAAGGATATCAAAGACATGATAATGGCGTTAGCGGAAGAAATAAAGAAAAATACAGATGAAAATAAAGAGTTAAGAGAGGAGATGAGAAGGAGAGAAGAAGTATGGCTAAACGAGAAAAAGCAGCTAAGCGGAAGAATAAATAAGCTAGAAGAAAGGCTGGAAAGGATGGAAAAAGAGAAAAAGAAGAATAATATAGTAATCAAAGGAGCAAAATTCGAGAATTCCAACAGCGAAGAAGTGAGGCAGTTTCTGAAGGATCAAATAAAAGTAGATACCGAAGTAAACAAAGCATACGCAATTAACAACAAACAAGGTGCTTTAATAACCATAGCAGAGATTGGTAATTGGGAGAAAAAACAGGAAGTGATGAAAAACAAGAACAAACTGAAAGGTTCAAGAATATATATAGAAAACGATATGACCTGGCAAGAAAGACAAATTATGGGAGAAATAAGGAAAATCGCAAACGAGAAGAAAAATGAGGGAAAGAAGATAAAGATCGGGTACAAAAAGATTTTCATTGATGGGGAGCAATATGTCTGGAATGAAAATACATACAGTATAATGCATTCAAAAAACTGAAGTTAAACAAGGACGGAAACAAAAAGAAGACGAACATGGCAAAGAAAAAGGACAATCTAACGGAAAAAGAGAGAGAGATATTTGTAGGTACATGGAACGTACGGGGTACATTTGAAGAAGGGGCAATCAAAAAGCTAACAAGTGAACTAAAAAAATACAAAGTGGACATAATTGCCATACAAGAAACTAAACAAAAAGGTAGTGAAATTTGTGATGTAGATGGCTACACGTTCTTCAAAAGCGGTGGGGCAGACAGAAGATTGGGCACGGGATTTATGGTGAGTAAAAAACTTATACCCGCTGTAAGAAGTTTTATGCCAATTTCCGAGAGAATGTGTTGCTTGAGGATGAATGGAATATACCAAAAAATAAGTCTAATCAACATGCACGCGCCATCTGAGGATAAACAATTAGAGGTTAAAGAACAGTTTTATGAAATGCTAGAGAATGTGTACGATAAAATTCCAAAATATGATTTAAAGATAGTATTAGGTGACGGTAATGCGAAAATAGGAAGAGAGCCGATATACCATCCGACAACTGGGAAGTATAGTATGCACGCAGAGTCCAATGAAAATGGTAAGCTCTTAATAGATTTTGCGATAGACAAAAAGATGAAAATCAAAAGCACATACTACCAACATAAGAGAATACACAAACGAACATGGATGTCACCTGATGGCAACACAGTAAACCAAATTGACCATGTGCTAATCGAAGATAAAAATGAAGGTTGCATTAAAAATGTGAGAAGCTATAGGGGACCAGACTTGGATTCAGATCACTTTTTCGTAGGAGTAAAGCTGAAACAGATAATACCAACAAATAACACAAAAACCAAGCGAAAGCAACAGAAACTAGCAAGAATAAATCTACAAGATCAAGATGTAAGAGATAAGTATGAGAAGGCAATAGAAGAACTGTTAATGCAAACAGGAGAAAACCAAGGCATTGAAGAAAGATTCGCAACAATTGAGAAAACCATAAAAAGTGCAGTGAAAAAACAACCAAGGAGACAAGAAAGAAAAAACCAGGAATGGTATGATGAGGAATGCGAGAAAGTGGTAAAAGAAAAGGGAAAAGCAAGGAAAAATATGTTACAAGTACAAACCGCTGAAAATAAGCTGAAATATGAAGAATTAAGAAGGAAGTGTAAGGCAACATGTAGAGAAAAGAAAAGAAGACACAAAATTAAATGGCTAGAAGCGATAGAAGAAAATTACAGAAATAAAGAAATTAGAAACTTTTATCAGGGAGCAAAAAAAGTGAAGCAAGGGTATCAAACAAAGACAATAGTATGCAAAGATAAAGAAGGAAATTTGATAGGGGATCAAAAAGAAGTGACCGAAAGATGGGCAGAATATTTTGAAGAGCTGCTCAATAACCAACGGAACAAGGATAGGCTGACGGAGGAAAGACCAGAGATACAAGGTAACAATAGCAATGAGGAAGCTCCTGACGACAATGAAATAACAAAAATAATAAAACAGCTAAAGAACAATAGAAGTCCGGGTGCCGACGAAGTACAAGCCGAAATGATTAAATATGGAGGTACTAAACTACAGAAATTGTTATGCGAGCTAATCCAGGAAATATGGAACAAAGAGGAAATGCCTAAACCATGGGATGAAGCAATAATATGTCCGTTATACAAGAAGGGAGACAAACAAACCTGCGACAACTATAGGGGAATCGCGCTGCTGAATGTTGCATATAAAATTCTAGCCACTTGCATTAAAAATAAGATGTCAGAATATGTCGAGAATGTACTGGGAGAGTATCAGTGCGGGTTCAGAAAGGGAAGATCGGTAGTGGACCAAATATTTGTACTTAAAGAAATACAGGACAAAAGTTACCAGCATAAACTCCAGACACACATATTATTTATCGACTTTAAACAAGCATATGACAGCATCATAAGAGAGCAGCTCTACCTTGCACTGAATGAGCTTGGGATACCTAGCAAGTTGATCAGGCTGATAAAAATGACTTTGCAAGATACAACGAACAGGGTAAGAGTGAATGGGGAAGTTTCAAGAAAATTTAAAGTGAAGAACGGATTAAGGCAAGGGGACCCTCTCTCAGCATTATTGTTCAACGTAGCCCTCGAAAAAATTATAAGAACAAGTGGCATAAGCGGCAGAGGAATCCTGTATCGCAATCGACATCAATGCCTTGCCTTTGCGGATGATCTAACAGTTTTAGCAAGAACAAAAGAAGAATTAAAGAATGCAGTACAGAAAATAGTAATTGCGGCACATGACATGGGACTTGAAGTTAATGAAACTAAAACTAAATATATGGTATGGAATGACAAGCCCTTCGATAACAACAGTACCTTAAAGATAAAAGTAGCCAACAACAAGGAATACAGTTTTTCAGAAGTGGAAACGTTTACATATCTGGGAACAATAGTAGCAAGGAAACCCGGTAGCAGTGAAGAGATCGAAGCAAGAATAACAGCAGGAACAAAAAGTGCACATGCAATGAAGAGCATAATTTCGGGACATATGTTTTCCAGATCGGTGAAACTCCGGGTCTACAAATCAATTATAAGGCCAGTTGTTACATACGCGAGTGAAGTGTGGACGCTAAGAAAACAGGAGCAAGTAAGGTTGAGTGTGTGGGAAAGGAAAATGTTGAGAAAGATCTATGGTGGAAAAAATGTAGAGGGGGGATGGGAGAGGAGAACGAACAGGGAAATCAGGGAACTTTATGATGACGCAGATATTGTGGGAGTTGCTAAAGCACAAAGAATTAGATGGTTGGGACACCTAACAAGAATGAGCGAGGAGAGGACAACAAAAAAAATATGGGCTGCGGAGATGGGGGGAAGACGAAGACGTGGAAGGCCGAGAACGCAATGGAGAAGTGAGGTGCAAGAAGATCTGAATTACCTAAATATCCGAGAGTGGGAAGTGAAAGCTAGGGATAGGAAAAAATGGGCATCAATCGTGCAACAAGCCAAGGGCCTCCAAGGCCCATAGTGCTAATATATATATATATATTTTGTCTTCTTTGAGTATTAAAGCAACTCCAGCCCTTGCATGCTCTTCTGTTTTCACTCCCGACCATATCATCCAGTAGTCATTTGTTAGTTTCTTGGTTCCTTTTCCTTTCTTCTTAGTTTCAGTAATCCCTAGGTAGTCTATTTTTGTGTTCTGTATTTCTGTGATTAGTTTCTCTTCTTTCCCGGTAATACTTCTCGTGTTCCATGTTCCTATCTTACTGTATTTTTCCTCTTTTTTCTCTTTACACTTTTTAGTTCTTCTTTCCAAATCCTTATTATCCGTTCCATATTCCATATTCGTTGTCCTTTTTCTTGCCGTAATCGTTATTGTGTCACTATTGGATTCTCTATTTAGACCTTGCACGTTCCAATTAGCTAAGTTTATGTTTGCATTTGAATTGTCCTTGTTTTAATTTTTTTTCCTTTTTTTTTTTGCTGTTCTTCAAGTCCGTTTCCTTTGCCTGTTTCGTCATCGTTAAACCATCCTTGTTTAATGTATTTTGTTTTTTGGAGCTGCATTTTCACTGTTTTTTAAGCTTCCTCCATCCTCATCACTCCAGAAAAAGTTCTTTCCATCTATTTCCATTTTCTGATACCCCACTTTTGTCTTTTTTCCTTTGCTTTTTTCCTCCCTTGCAACTTTTCTGATAGCTGCTTGAATTTTTTGTTCTTCTTTTGTCAAGTCACTATCTATATATATTTCCTTTCTCCCAAGTTTATATTTTTTCTTAAGTATTTCTATTTTCTCTTCAAAATTCGTTAATTTGACTAATATCATTTTGTTTTCCTCTTTCCCAATTCTGTATGCTTCCTCTACAGTTACTTCTGCTTCTAGTTCCTTCTTTATAAACTCTTGTATTTCTTGCTTAATATTTATTTTGTTTGGGGCTACACCTTTAATAATTATATTATTTCTTCTTTCTTTCTTTTCCTGTTTTTGTAATTTATTCTTTATCAATTCAATTTCCATTTTCAGTTCTGTTTTTTCTTTTTCCCATTCTTCCTCCTTTTTTTGTGCTTCTTCTTTCAGTCTTTTTATTTCTTCCCCGTATTCTCTTAGTTGTTCATTGATATTGAAAATTGCCGTTTTTGTGCTGCTTGTATCTTCTTTGATGTCTTGTATCTGGGTTCCTAGACCCCTTATTAGTTCTTCCAGTTTATCCATATTTTTTTGATTCTCGTTTTCTTGCTCCTCCGATAATCCGTATTTGTCTTTTATACCACTCTGGATTTCTTTTGGTTTTTGTGGGCTTCCGGTTATTTTTGCGCTTTTTTGAAATATTTTTAGTTGATCTTGTTCCCACTTTTCGAAATCTGCCGGGGTTTCTGTTTCCCTTTTTCGTTTTGTAAAAACTTTTACACTCGGGCTTCCTTTATCTTTTGTTCCCCCGCACTTTTCAGTCACTTTATTGTCCATACGCGTATTAGTGCTACCGCTGCTTGCGTATGTTACGCCACTGGTCCGAACTCGCGCTCCGCGACGATTTTATTTCCGCGTTCGGCGGGTTCTAAAATGCACGTAAGTTAATGTTAAATAACTGATTCCTTATCGTGTTCCGTCTAAACGCAGTTTAGGCTGTTGCCCCGACCTTGTTGATACGCGCCGTTAGCACGGGCGACCTTGTGAATTTCGTCGAACGCGACTGCTTGACCTTATTTATTGCGGTTCTGCAACCGCTTTAAAATATCGGAAAATGATGCCTTTACGATTCGCCGCACTTTTTGCACTCTGTTTTCCTGTTGCTACTACTTCTTAATCTTCGATTTGCCGCTAGCTCGCGAAAATTTGGTGTGATAAAGCCCGTAAAACGGGTTATTTAGCTCCACTGCAAACTTTCACGCCTCACACGATCCGCACTTGAAACTCAACTCCTACTCATCAATAGATTACACCATTTATATTTATATTATATTCAAAACAATAGGTCCTTATCCTACTGATACTGCATTTAAAAAATCATTTTTAAACACGAATTAGTCTTGACAGCCGTTGTCATTTAAATGTCATCGTGGGTATGTGGCGCCAAACGGCCAAAATTGGCGTTTTCTCAGAAATGAAAACAACAATGGATTTTTTTTAAAATGCCCAGGCCGTATACAGTGACATTTGTCACACAATTCAGCAGGCCGTGACTGTAACTTATTACATACATTGAATAGGTGGCTGTAAGTACGCCCTAGCACTTTTGGTGTGGCTTCATCGTCGTAGTGAAGATCCTTCTCAAACTAATACTACGTGCTACTGGAAGAAAGCTACATTGTCAAAACTAGGTTCTGAAATTAAATATATTGAAGCTAAAGCGTTTAGAAAACGCAAAAGTAATCATCAAATGCCTGACAATACTACTGTTCTCCAAGGTTTTTTGTCGATTGCAAAACGACACGTAGTTAGTGTAATTACGAGATACAATTTTTTTTCTGAATTTTTTAAACTGAGAAATTTATCGATGTATCAGTTAATTCTAAAGTTTATTAACAACAATGAGACATCTGTTGAAGATTTTATAAATTTCGCCAAACAGAGCGTGCTTCACGATCTTTGCAGTGAAGCAGAAATTTCTACGCGAAAACAAAGCGACAAAGTTTTATGGCATGAACTTCGTTATGGAAGAATCATCATCATCAGTCCTTTAAGTCCCGCAGAACTATAGGTCGCCAGTGGCCTTTCGCGGCAGTTTGAATAATTAATACAAGGTTGTCGGTCTTGCACTAATGCACAACTATACTATTCACTTTACTTTCACTTTAATTTAATTTCTTTAACTTTGACTGATTTTTAACGTTGCACTGTTCACTTAAGTTTATCTTCATCTAACTAGTTTAATGGTTAGTCTTTAATTTTCTTTAGTTGTTTCTTCACTATTTGCGCACATTGAATCCACATAGATTTTCCAAGTGTCTTTCTCTTTTGCTTTTTATTTGACTACATCCAGGTTACTTTTATCTTTTTGCATTCTTTTAATACATTTCTTTTCCATGTCAAATTGGATTTGCCTTTCTTCCTTCTTCCCTTAATCGTGTATTCTAGCGCTTGTCTTGTTATGTCCGAGTTAGGTTTTCTTAAAGTATGCCCAATCCAATTCCATCGGCGTCTCTTAATACTTATATGGATGGGTTCTTGTCCTGTGATATTCCACAGCTCAGAGTTGGATATTACCTCTGGCCAGTATATTTTCATTATTTTTCGTAAGCATTTGTTTACGTAGATTGGAATTTCCTTTGTTTGTTTCTCATTTAGTGCTCAAGATTCGGAACCATACAGAAGTACACTGACTATATTTGAATTAAAAATTCTGATCTTAGTATTTCTTGACAATTCATTTGAGGTCCAAGTTGTCCTAAACGAGGCTTGTGCTTTGCCGATCCTAAATTTTATGTCTGCTTGACAGCCCGCTGTTCCTTCTAATATATACATCCCAGGTAGGTTAATCTTTGTACGTTTCGAATCTTTTCTCCGTTCAGTTCCAGTAGCTGGCTTCTATCATTTTCGGTTGTGGTTAGGGTATTTGTCTTGTTTATATTGATATTTAAACCCGTTTTAGCCGCATTTTGCTGTACTAAGTTTACTTTGCTCTGTAAGTGTTTGCTATTTTCGATTATTAGGCAGACATCGTCTGCATATTCAAGATCTTCGAATTTTTTGTCGAACCTCCATGTCAACCCTCTTTTATTATCTTCCGATTTAACCATTATCCAATGTACTACAATTAGAAACAGAAGGGGGGACAAAATACACCCTTGCTTGACTCCGGTTTCGATTTCAATGCTCTGAAATCGTTCCGTTGTGCATTATACACGCCCGATAATTTTCGTATAGTTATTTGATCATTTTGATAATTTTGCTAGATATTCCATATTCCTAGGATTTTCCACATCATGTTTCTGTCTATTTTGTTGAAAGCTTTGGTAAAGTCTATAAATACAAAGAATAAATCTTTCTGCCATTCATTGCTTTCGTCTATTATAATTCTTAATGTGGTTATATGGTCTATACATGCTTTACGTGGTCTGAAACCTGCTTGGTTATCCCTAAGCTTCTCCATTATCTGTTCCTTTAGTCTTTCCAGTATAATTCTTGTCAGTAATTTGTTTGTTGTACTTAGGATGGTTATAACTCTCCAATTACTACAATTAGTTCTGTCCCCTTTTTTCGGTATTTTGATTATTAGTCCTACTGACCATTCTTCAGGAATTTCTTCCTCCTCCCATATTTTGTTTAACAGTTGATGTAAGAAATTGATATTTGCCTGCGATCCTGTTTTAAGTAGCTCACCAGGTATGTCATCTAATCTGTTTTCAGTAGTTTTATTGCATTTTCTATATCTTTATTTGAAATCGCATTTATATTTATGTTTAATTCTTCTCTTACTGTTCCCTCGTTTCTGGTGTGATCATTTTTTCTGTTTACTCCATCTTTAGTATAAATTTCTTTAAAGTATTCCATCCATCTATTGATAATGTCTTCTTGCACTTTGAGTACTACTCCTTTTCTATCTTTAATGTTGTTTCTTGATATCGTTCTGATATTTGCCATTTTCCTTTTTGCATTGTATAGAGTTTTCATGTCATGTTTCCTTGCTGCTGTCTCTGCTTCCATTAACAACTCTTCTTGATATTTCTTCTTATCATTTTTTGCGTTTTTGTTTATCTGTTTGTTTAAGTCATGTGAAACCGCCCTACACCAACTAGTGGGGAAAATTGAGAGAACCTTGGAGTACAAGGAGTACGCAGTCGGAGCATTTCTAGACATAGAAGGTGCCTTCGACAACACCTCCTACCACTCTATTGAAAGAGCAATGACAAACCATCAGATCGATAACACCACGATAAGATGGACTATGGCAATGCTCAACACTAGAGTTGTAAAAGTCAAGTTATTTGACAAGGAAAAGACAGTGCAGGCGACAAGGGGATGTCCACAGGGAGGAGTTCTTTCTCCACTCCTGTGGTGCCTCACAGTTGATGAACTGCTGATCCAACTCAATAACAAAGGCTACTACACTCAAGGATACGCTGATGACATTGTCATACTGATTCAAGGTAAATACCAAAGAACCGTAGACAATATAATGAAATCAGCACTAAAGATAACCGAAGAGTGGTGTCTAGAGAATAATCTTAAAATTAATCCCAGCAAAGCCACTCTCGTTGCTTTCACTCGTAGAAAGAACATCACGAACAGAATCAACATAAAACTGTTTGAGACAAATGTCAACTGGGAGAACGAGGTTAAGTACTTAGGTTTAACCATCGATTCCAAACTAACTTGGAACTCCCACTTAGACAAAACAATCACCAGGTGCATACAAACAGTAGTAATTGGGAAAAGAGCCATAGGTAGTACGTGGGGGCTCAAACCGGAACTGACCCTCTGGCTGTACAAAACCATGGTTCGACCAATAATTTCATATGGAATAATCGCCTGGTGGCCCAAAATAAAACAAGCAACTGCGATCCACAAAATCAGCAGAATACAATATCTAGCTAATCGGTGCATCACTGGAGCCTTTAAAGGCACCTCAGGACAAGCACTGAATGCTATTTTAAACCTGCCACCTCTGCACATCTTCTTGGAAGGTGAAGCCAGAATGGCAGCCTACAGATTACAAAGTACTGGTCACTGGATGACCACAGCTAATAATCTAGGACATGGCAAGATCATGTCACACATCAACAACCCAATATTAGAAATGGGTTCTGATCTTATAATCAAAGCCTATGACTTTTTTTTTTAACAACATTATTGTCAGTTCAGCACAAAGTGCTATTCATGACAGAGAGTATTATTATACAATTGAACGTTATTTCACTATGCACTAATTATGTTAGATCACTTTAAAAGTTTTTGCAAGTTTTTACATAGTTTATTCAGGCAGTCTTGGTGAACAATTTTTAGCACTTAATTTTACTCACTGTCGCTGGTGAGGAGGTCTATTGGCATTTTACGTTTAAGTCTAGTGTAGAGTGATCGTTTACCGAGATTATAGTACACTGCACCATCGCACTGATCAATTTTAGCATAAAATGATCTAGACACTGTTGTTATATAGTTATGTATACTAGGAATGTTCGTTTCCCTGTGTAACTGGACGTTTCTAACGTACCATTCGGCGTTGGTGATAATGCGTAGCACTTTATTTTGTAAAATTTGCAGTTTGGTCAGGTTGGTTTTGGAGGTTGCGCCCCAGACACTGCATCCATAGGTGAAGATAGGGCGTATGATTGATGTGTACATGAGGGTCCCGCATTCAATTTTTAGTGAAGATTTTCTGTTCATAATAGGGTATAGCATGCCTAATCTTGCGTATGATAGCGATAATTTTTTATTTATGTGTAAGCGCCAGGTTAATCTTCTGTCCAGAAAGAGTCCAAGATATTTCACGGCACTATCTTTTGGGTTCCATGCTATAGAGCTACCATTTATAACTATATTAGGCGGGTCAATAGGTCGACGGAGTGTAAAAATTTTAGTATCACACTTATCGGCATTAAGTTTTATGCACCATTTACTAAACCACTGATTAATTTGATTAACACTGTCTTGAAGTATTGTTGCTGCTGTGTTAATATCGTGTTTTTGCGTAAGGATAGCCGTGTCGTCAGCATACATACATAGATCTGCTCCGGGTGTTGCAGGGATGTCATACATAAATATATTAAATAAGGTAGGGCCTAATATAGAACCTTGTGGTACACCTGCTTGTATTTGGCGAGTTGAGGAGGTATATGAATTTACTCGTACCTGAAAGGTCCTGTTGTCTAGGAATGAAGTAAGAATGTTCAGTAAGTAGGGAGGTAAGTTCAACTTTATCATTTTGTATAGAAGGCCTTTGGTCCAGATACGGTCGAACGCCTGGGCGACGTCAAGAAATGCTACAAGCGTGTGCTTTTTATTTTCGAATCCTTCTTCGATCTTTTCGGTAAGCCGTAATAGTTGATGTGTCGTTGAATGTGATGTTCTGAATCCAAACTGAAAATGTGGTAGTATGTTGTTTTCTGATAGAAAATTGTTTAGGCGGGTTAGTGTTGCTCGTTCGAGAAGTTTAGATATGGAAGAAAGTAAACTGATTGGACGATAATTAGCTGGGTTATCGCGCGGTTTGCCAGGTTTTGGGATCATCACTATCACAGCTTGTTTCCATTCATCAGGGAAGTATCCAATTCGTAGGCAAGCATTATATACTGCTGTTAGGTAGCAGATGGATTTTTGCGGCAGATTTTTAAGAAGCAAGTTTGGTACCATGTCTAGTCCAGGCGCTTTCTTGGATTTTAGTCTTTTAATGTAAGTGTTTTGGAGCCTTCTCAGTTTTCCGTTATTTGGAAAATTCCTGATTGCCAGCTCGCCTTGGAATTTGTGGACTGTATGAATTGTAGGTTTCACTGAATTATACACACGTTGAAAGCAGAGGAAGTAATTTATTGCCATAAATTAACACACAAACATTTTGAACATTTACAAGAATTAACTTTCGCGGTGCGGACTCCTTCGCATGCAGTCTCGTCGACAGATGGAAGTTAAGTGAGTCTTTAGAATCGGATGCCGGCCCGGCAGTCTACTGCGCACAGTATGAATTCAGAATGCAAGAGAGGCGGCAAAAGTTTATCAAGTCCTTAACATACCGCCCGCCTTGGAAAGGGTAACCTTTCAAATAAAACAGTACAGAGTTGACATGTAAAAGCTAGAGTAAAACATGTAACATGAACACACATATATACAAAGCATAATAGTACATGGATCTTAATCTAGTACAAGAAAACCCGAACAATGGGGAGCCAAAGGCTTTACGAAAACTGCGCTGAACGCTAACGCACTAGTTCACAACACTAGGTAGCGGGCACAATTTGGCGAAGGATCGCTTCACGATCCCTGACACAGTGTTCACTGACGCCACACGCGTAACGCCGTCAAGGCCAGGGTGCAGCTCGGTGACCCGGCCTAACCTCCACTTCAGAGGGGGTAGATTGTCATCCTTGATGAGGACCATGGAACCAGGCTGGAGGTCCGAAAGATGCGTGCGCCATTTGGTGCGCTGTTGGAGTTCCGAGATGTACTCTTTACTCCATCTCTTCCACACATTCTGGTGAAGTTGTTGTATTCTCTGGTATTTAGACAGCCGAGACTCGACTATCTCAGTTACGTTGGGATCAGGGAGTGACACCAACGGACGACCAATCAGGAAATGAGCAGGAGTCAAAGGCTGAAGGTCGTTTGGATCAGAGGACAAAGGGGACAGGGGTCGGGAGTTTAAGGTCGCTTCCACCTGTGCTAACAAAGTGCAAAATTCATCGTAATTTAGACTAGCGTTACCTATAACTCGCCGTATGTGATGTTTGGAGGACTTAATTCCGGCCTCCCACAATCCGCCAAAGTGGGGACTGCGCGCGGGTATAAAATGCCAAGCTACTCCGTCGTTCGCGACTGATTCGGAAATAGAAGGGTTTTGTTCCGCGAGAAAATTGCCTAATTCGCTTAACTCGGAATTAGCGCCTACAAAGTTAGTGCCGTTGTCTGAGTAGACATGGCGCGGTTTGCCTCGTCGAGCCACAAACCGGCGAAAAGCCATTAAGAAGGCTTCAGTAGAAAGATCAGCGACCAATTCAAGGTGCACTGCCTTTGTGACAAAACAATAAGCTGTAACTCGTTGTAAGCGAGCGAAGCTTGAATACTGATTGAACGGAAATGGTTCAACAGAGGTTACAGGAAGACTCTGAACTTCTTTTTTGAGTTCTGGAAGCTCAGCAAGAACATTTTTGGAAGCAGGCCAAGATGCCTCGCCTTCGCTTAGCCAGGTGGGACCATGCCACCAAAGGCTTGACAGACCCAGCGGGTCAACTATCTGCGATGTTTCAGACAAGATGCTACGCTTGGTAGCCTTACTACTTGTAGAATTTGAAATATGGGATATTTCAGACAAGCTGCTACGATTGGTAGCCTTACCACTTGTAGAATCTGAAATATTGAGCATGGAAGTAGGCCAAGATGCCTCACCTTCGCTTAGCCAGGTGGGACCGTGCCACCAAAGGCTTGACAGACCCAGCGGGTCAACTATCTGGGAAGTTTCAGACAAGCTGCTACGATTGGTAGCCTTACTACTTGTAGAATCTGAAATCTGGGATATTTCAGGCAAGATGCTACGCGTGGTAGCCTTACTACTTGCAGAATCTGAAATCTGGGATATTTCAGGCAAGATGCTACGCGTGGTAGCCTTACTACTTGCAGAATCTGAAATCTGGGATATTTCAGGCAAGATGCTACGCGTGGTAGCCTTACTACTTGCAGAATCTGAAATATTCTCTACTGATAAGAATCTTTTCTGAGCGATTTGCAATGAATCACCCAATACCTCTACAGGTTCCTTGAGAGGGATAGAGACAACGAATCGACCATTCGCTTCTCGTTGCGTATTTTGCACGAAATGTGCCTCACAGGCGTTCTCTTCTTTTGTGCGGACCTTTTCCTCAGGGTAATGTTCGAGTTGCCAAAACCTAGCAATGGGGTCAGAAGCATCCTCGATCGTGCTAAGATTGCACTGTACAGGGTACGCAGAAGGAGGGCCTGTAGGGCCAGAAACAATCCAACCAAAACGAGTCTTTTGGAGGATGGGAAGATTTGGGCCTAGACCAATTTGTCCAATACAAAGGAGCTGCCAGAAAATGGGCGAACCAATCAGAATGTCGATGGTGCCCGGTTGGTCGTAGGACAGATCTGATAACTTGATGTTATCAGGAACCTTGAAGCTGTTTAGCTGGACGCGAAAACTTGGGGTAACACCCGTAATCTCATCGAGAACAAGACAGGATAGGCCAATGCCGTATGAAGTGTGAGGGGCTTGCATCTTGATATCACACCTAGCCTTGATTTGAGAAGTGGCTTTACTTAAGCCAGAAACAGTAACGTTGACTTCGCGAGTTGGAAGCTTCAACCTTTTACACAGATCTGAACGTATGAAGTTCGATTGGGAACCGGAATCCAGCAGGATTCGCACAACATGAGGCGTACCATCATCAGCGATGAGTTTAGCGGTAGCCGTAGGTAAGAGTACCTGAAAAGCATTCGAACAGAATGCCGAAATCGATTGGTTTAGCTCAACAGGGGTTTCTGCCGACGTCGCAGATCCTGGTTGACTAGAAGAAGCATTTTGAGGTTTATCCTCATGAAGAAGTGTGTTGTGCCTTGATTTGCACTTTCTACACGTATATTTGGAGCTACAGAGGCTCGCAAGGTGACCCTGAGTTAGGCAATTAAAGCATACGCGGAGCTCTTTTGCCTTTGACTTTCTGTCAAGAACAGACAGCTTGACAAACTTATCGCATTTGTACAAGGAATGAGATCCTTTACAAAGTGGACACGAAGGGGTACCCGACACAAATGATTTAGAATGTACCTTGGAAGACCTTTCGGGTACAAGCTTGCTATCTTTTACCTCTAGAGTTTCTAGAAGATTTGCTGTATTTTGTAAGAATTCCTTGAACTCATCAAGATTAGGCAGGTCAGAACTTGACCGGTTTCTAAGGACCTCCCATTCACGAAATGTAGTGGGGTCTAGTTTTTTAGAAACTACATAAATTATAACAAAATCAAGAAACTCGCTTTCGATAGCTAATGATTTGATTGCTGCAAAATGTTTGAATAACATATCGCTAATCGTACGTAATTTAGTTGCAGATTCCTTACTGCAAGATTCAAGCTCGAAAATAGCCTTGAGGTGGTTATGAACCAGAATTTTTGGATCATTGTATCGATTGCACAATGCCTCCCAA